>JAQFVV010005322.1:0-14799 GCA_028023455.1 Epiperipatus broadwayi | reverse complement strand
TATTTATAAATATAAATTTTTATTTGACTATTTTATTATGTAACATATATGTACTATTTATATATACATTTAAGTTTTAAATAATATATACCTTAAGCTTTTGAGTAAAATGCCAGATTTGAAGTTAAGAATAAATACTTATATATTTTTTTTTATTTTATTATTAAATCTTAATGTCAGTGGAACAATTGATAGTTGAATTAAACATGAACTTATATAACACACGAGCAGATTCGTTCGTGCTCTGAAAAATAAAAAAAAACGAAAGAAAAAGAAAATCTTTTCTCTTTAAAAATATCATTTTTCTTCTATCAATACTACTATTTAGCGATTGGAATTTAAATATTAACTTTTTCAAATTAAAATAATTTGTGGATTCAAAGTCTGCAAGGAAAATATATTTAATTTTCTACTTAATCTTAAAGGAATAGCAATATAAAGGAAAAGAACGTCTGTTTAAGTTTTGAAACTACGTTGTTTTAACTCTTCCATTATTCTTCGGATATATATAAATTTAAGATAATTATATATATTAAGGATAAAACAATGTGCACTGAGTAGTACACTCATTATATCGTAAAAGGTTTCGAAACCAACCTTGCATGCTATTTTAAAATATTTTGAAATATTGAATATATAGAACGTCTAGTGATAATAGAGAAATGAAGATTAAGAACATCTACATTCGAAGAATATTTATTTTATTTCACATTAATCCGGTCATTGGATGTTATTAACAGTTTATCGTTTAAGGATAAATGGAATCATCATTGTACAAATGGATTGGTGATATGCTTCGTAAGAGATCTTCATTGGGATGATGAACTATAGACTTCAATATCTACTCTCAACTCTCTTATAACTAAGTTTCCTTTATTATTTATTTACATATATTATAATAATGCTTATATTATTTTAATATGTTTATTATTATTATTATTATCTTTATTTCAAATTTGGCATCGCATCATATATATCTTAAAAGGAAAATTATATTTATTATTAAATATAATTAATTGAAAGCTTAACATAATTCATTAAATTAGATGAGGGATATAAAAAATAGTTATTATTTGACAGATATCTTAAACAGGATTGTATTGTGTTTACTACGTAATATTGTAAACGTTTAATGTATTTTTATTTATTAAAAATACATATAATATATAAGTTATACAATGGCAAATAATACTTATATATGGGTAATTGTGAAGCATATAAATAAGAACGGTAAATAAATTAATAAGTTACATAAATTATTAATTTTTGAACCCAGATATTGTTTTTATATATCTGTTAATTTAAGCTATTTTCTTTAATTTTTGAAAGTTTATTATAGTATTGAGTTTTATCATAGGGTATTAAATAAAAAAATATCATTTATTAATATTCTTTTAAAATGATAAAATTCATCCGTATTTATTTATTAATATTTTATTATCTATTCTATTATATTTTTTATTGTTTATTAAATATTGATTTGTTAACGTGATCTCTTTGTCTAATCATTATTGAATTATATTATATATATGCTAGTATTATAAATGTCATATGAATAATAGTTATAATTAATGCTTATATAGAGGCATATGAAATAACTTGTTTTTGAAATTATTCCTGAAAAGAGCTGATTGCAAATTCTCCGTGAGTTTAAATATCGTGGCATAATGGTGACTGAAAGAGGGATGAAAGATGGATGTCCTGGTCTAAATTGTATTTAAACTTATTTAAAGATTAATGAGCTAGCATAATAGAGGTATATATAATCATGGACTTGGTATTTCATCGATTCATTTCTAGCATTCTACTTGAAGACCCAAAGTCCGATTGTAGTGAAATGCGTATCCTCTTTCTAAGGAATTTAATCATCTCTTTATATTTAACAAGACCAACTTAGATTTTAAATATAATCCATTCTGTTATATTTGGCGAACCTAACTATGAAGCATTAAGTTAATGATTTCTAAACATTAAATATAATTGATTATATTACAATTAATACATCAACTGGGATGATTAAATGCCGTTCCGTTATATTTGATGCCTCAACTAAGGCTATCAAATAGGCTGTCCCGTTATATCTGGCGCCTAATGCCGTTCCTAGCGTGTTTTATCTCTTGTGAAATTATTTATAAATATAAATTTTTATTTGACTATTTTATTATGTAACATATATGTACTATTTATATATACATTTAAGTTTTAAATAATATATACCTTAAGCTTTTGAGTAAAATGCCAGATTTGAAGTTAAGAATAAATACTTATATATTTTTTTTATTTTATTATTAAATCTTAATGTCAGTGGAACAATTGATAGTTGAATTAAACATGAACTTATATAACACACGAGCAGATTCGTTCGTGCTCTGGAAAATAAAAAAAAAACGAAAGAAAAAGAAAATCTTTTCTCTTTAAAAATATCATTTTTCTTCTATCAATACTACTATTTAGCGATTGGAATTTAAATATTAACTTTTTTAAATTAAAATAATTTGTGGATTCAAAGTCTGCAAGGAAAATATATTTAATTTTCTACTTAATCTTAAAGGAATAGCAATATAAAGGAAAAGAACGTCTGTTTAAGTTTTGAAACTACGTTGTTTTAACTCTTCCATTATTCTTCGGATATATATAAATTTAAGATAATTATATATATTAAGGATAAAACAATGTGCACTGAGTAGTACACTCATTATATCGTAAAAGGTTTCGAAACCAACCTTGCATGCTATTTTAAAATATTTTGAAATATTGAATATATAGAACGTCTAGTGATAATAGAGAAATGAAGATTAAGAACATCTACATTCGAAGAATATTTATTTTATTTCACATTAATCCGGTCATTGGATGTTATTAACAGTTTATCGTTTAAGGATAAATGGAATCATCATTGTACAAATGGATTGGTGATATGCTTCGTAAGAGATCTTCATTGGGATGATGAACTATAGACTTCAATATCTACTCTCAACTCTCTTATAACTAAGTTTCCTTTATTATTTATTTACATATATTATAATAATGCTTATATTATTTTAATATGTTTATTATTATTATTATTATCTTTATTTCAAATTTGGCATCGCATCATATATATCTTAAAAGGAAAATTATATTTATTATTAAATATAATTAATTGAAAGCTTAACATAATTCATTAAATTAGATGAGGGATATAAAAAATAGTTATTATTTGACAGATATCTTAAACAGGATTGTATTGTGTTTACTACGTAATATTGTAAACGTTTAATGTATTTTTATTTATTAAAAATACATATAATATATAAGTTATACAATGGCAAATAATACTTATATATGGGTAATTGTGAAGCATATAAATAAGAACGATAAATAAATTAATAAGTTACATAAATTATTAATTTTTGAACCCAGATATTGTTTTTATATATCTGTTAATTTAAGCTATTTTCTTTAATTTTTTGAAAGTTTATTATAGTATTGAGTTTTATCATAGGGTATTAAATAAAAAAATATCATTTATTAATATTCTTTTAAAATGATAAAATTCATCCGTATTTATTTATTAATATTTTATTATCTATTCTATTATATTTTTTATTGTTTATTAAATATTGATTTGTTAACGTGATCTCTTTGTCTAATCATTATTGAATTATATTATATATATGCTAGTATTATAAATGTCATATGAATAATAGTTATAATTAATGCTTATATAGAGGCATATGAAATAACTTGTTTTTGAAATTATTCCTGAAAAGAGCTGATTGCAAATTCTCCGTGAGTTTAAATATCGTGGCATAATGGTGACTGAAAGAGGGATGAAAGATGGATGTCCTGGTCTAAATTGTATTTAAACTTATTTAAAGATTAATGAGCTAGCATAATAGAGGTATATATAATCATGGACTTGGTATTTCATCGATTCATTTCTAGCATTCTACTTGAAGACCCAAAGTCCGATTGTAGTGAAATGCGTATCCTCTTTCTAAGGAATTTAATCATCTCTTTATATTTAACAAGACCAACTTAGATTTTAAATATAATCCATTCTGTTATATTTGGCGAACCTAACTATGAAGCATTAAGTTAATGATTTCTAAACATTAAATATAATTGATTATATTACAATTAATACATCAACTGGGATGATTAAATGCCGTTCCGTTATATTTGATGCCTCAACTAAGGCTATCAAATAGGCTGTCCCGTTATATCTGGCGCAACAACTAGGGCTCGAAATAAGCTAATTAGAGCTTGAAATACCCCACATACCTGAGAGATGTGTAGTATATTTATTGATATGAGATGTATAGTTTAAAGAAAATTTTCATTTGAGATCATATAAAGATACATTCCGTTATATCTGGCGACCCAAACGTTAAGGGCTTCGATTAATTAAATCTCATACCCTGTAGACTGCGTTTTATCTGGTGTGCGACGTTTTAGGCATTGAATCTATAATTTCGATTCATTATATATGGTATTTATAATTGCAAGATTAATATAAAAAAAAAAAAATGGTAATATATATAATATGATTTAGACAGATCAATATTTGAATAACTAATTATTAAATTATGTTTTAAACAAGAGTTGAGTGGGATAAAGTTTTATATAGACATAGACGTTTAAAAATATACACATATATTATTAGAACATCATAAGTATATATAAATAGCATGGGGTGGTAGAGAACTTTACGATATAATATTTTGGTTATAAAAATATATATACACTTAAGTAATATTTGAATTAAGTTAAAATTTGTTATGCTGCGAAGTGGGAAAATGTATTCAAACAAAGATATTAAATGCTCTAGTCAAATGCAAGATGATTTGCAAAGTGAACTAAATGATGATAATATTATTATTGAACAATCATCATTAGTACAAGCACCTGGGGGTTCTACAACCATAATTGAATACCCTCAACAAACACCGAGTTTAGATCAAGTGTTATCTCAAACACAAAATATAGTTGATGAAGGTTTAAATCAATCATCTACAATTGAGATTAATCAATCATCTAATGTTGGTACAATTCAGCAAATGTTACAAATGTTTATGAATAAATTAGATGATTTAAAAAATAACTTGAATAAAAAAATGGATGATAATAGTACTAGTTTTAGAAGTGATATGTGTAACTTAAAAAGTGATTTGAATCAAAAATTGGATAATAATAGTAAAAAATTAGATAGTTTAAAAAATGATTTGAAGGTTGAAATAACAGGAATTGAAAATAAACTATCTACAAAAATCCAACAATTAAATTTAAATGTGGATAATGTTAAAAAAGATAACATAGAAATTAAACAAGCATTAAATGATTTAAAGAATGAAATTGATGAAAATAATTCAAAATGTCAACAACGGTTTAGTGAGTTCCAAGGTGACATAATAGATAGATTAAATGTTAAATGTGATGAAATGTATAAAAATCAAGGAATTTTTAGGGATCAAGTAAAAGAAGAACAAAATAAAATACGGAATGAAATCCAAGTAGATAGACAACAAACACAAGCAAGAATAGATCAACTATCTACTAAACATAATAATGAGGTAGAATCTCAGAATAATGTATTGGAGACTATTGATCATCAACTTAAAACTTTAGAAAATAAAATGAATTCAATAGAAATTAATACAAATATAGACAAAAATGTATTGGAAAAATTAAGGAAAGATACTACTGAAACTTGGAATAGAGTAAATAAAATAAAGGAATCAACTGATAGTAGATTTTTGGTTATTGAAACACAGATATGTAAAAGAACACCAACTATAGAAATGCATCAGGTTGAAAATAATGTAAATACTTATAGTCATAATCAAGAACAAAATCATGGTGAAAATCATTTCGAGGTCATTCAAAAAGATCCACAACAAGTAATTGACTCTGGTGATAGATCAAATTTTCAGTATCATATAATGCCTGAAGTTGAAAATTATCCTAGTAATTTTGAATTAGAAGGGTTAAACTTAAATACTTATAGGATTAATCATGAAAATCAAACATCAACTTCTCAGTTGAATGTTTTAGAAAAACAAAAGGTATACAACCATTCAATACCAAGTAGTACAATTAACCAATTTGTTAGGTTAAAAATATTCAAAGGATCTCATAATGAATCTCCGATAGAACATATTAGAAGCCTTAATCTTTATTTTTCTGTTAACCATAGTTTATCAGAAGGAGAAAAAGTGATCGTTGCATATAGTCACTTACAAGGAGATGCATTGATATGGTGGGAGTCTTTATCACAAACTCCATCTACTTATATGGAATATCAAGAGCTATTAATTAAAAATTTTTGGAATAGAGATAAACAAGAGGCTTTATTGTACCAAATATTCCAAGATAAGTATAAACAGACACCTGGAGAAACCTTGACCAAATTCTTTCGCCGTCAAATAACAAAATTAAGAACACTTAATACTTATCATTTAAGTGAAGGCGAAATGATTAGAATAATAAAAAGAAATTTACCACTTAAAATAGAACAATCATTATTGTGTACCAATATAACAAAAATAGAACAAATAGCAGAACTTTTAAATAGTATTGATATGAATCAAACCAATTTATCAATTAGATTACCTGATAAAAAAAAGGAGGAAGCTTCAATCAATACAATATTTTATAATAGAAGGAAAAATAATAGAAATACCAATTATTGGAAGGGAAAAACATCTCAAAGGAATATACCTTATGACCCCTCTCCCAAAATAAATCGTGATAATTTAAATAAAGTAAAAATAACTTCTTCTAATAATCCAAGAAATTTCCCAAAACCGGGATGTAGTAAGGATATATCTATAGATTCACATAAAACAAACTAAAAGGGTACTTGAGGAAATGTTCCTCACCTCAAGAAACCAAATACCCAATGAGGAACTTGAATCAATCTTTTACACGAGAAATCACTAACATGATGTGTTCATGGGAAGATAAAACACCAAATTTTGTTTTACAAAGTTGCCCTATGATAGAAGTTTTGTTTGAGAGCTTGCTGGTTAAGGCATTATTAGATTCTGGTAGCCAAATTTCTGTGATATCAGAGACATTTTACCAAAAGATTTTAGCAATAAATCCTAATATCAAAATTTTACCACTGAAATCTATGCAGGTTACCATGGCTAACAGTAGAAAAGCTAAGTTAATCCAAAAACAAATTTGGGTTGAGATTAAAATCGGCCAAACAACTCTCTATCATGTATTTTTAATTTTGAATGGTTTGATTCATAATGTTATTTTAGGGGCAGACTTCCTACATTTGAACACTTGTGTAATTGATTTCTGTAATAAAACAGTTAAAATTAATGATGAAGTCTTAGAGATGACATTGCTTCCAAGATATGATCAAATTGAAGTTGACTCTATAACATCTAGCATTCCAGAAACACTTTTAGAGAGTAAACTCGCAGAATCCAACTTGCTTGGAAGTGATGATATATTAAAATTACGATTTGTTATAAGAGAATTTAATTCTATTTTCTCAGACATACCAGGAGTGATAAAGGGATTCCAACAGAGAATTAGATTAATTCATGATCAACCATTTCAATCTAAATCATATCCTATTCCATACCAATATCGGGAAGATATATCTAAGCAAATTAATAAAATGCTGGATTGGGAAATCATTTCCAAATGCTCTTCACCTTACTGTAATCCAGTAGTAACTGTGAAGAAGAAAGATGGGTCGATGAGATTTTGTTTGGATGCTAGACAACTAAACAAAATTACTGTCCCAGACAGAAATATACCACCGCCCATACATGACTTATTCATGAAATTTGGAAATAAGAAGGTATTTTCTACTTTCAATTTAACCTCCAGCTATTGGCAGATTGAACTTCATCCAGAAGATCGCCAATATACTGCTTTCCATTATGAGGGTTTTACATACCAATTTAATAGGATGCCATTTGGATTGATAAATAGTGGTGCAGGTCTAATCAGATGTTTAGATAAGACTTTATCTCCTGAGGTAAAACAAATCATAATTATTTATGTGGATGATGTAATTATTGCATCCACCACAGTTGAAGAACACCTTCAACATTTATCTATATTTTTTAAAGAGTGTTTTCTGAAAGGTATAAAAATTAACTTCAAGAAGAGTACTTTAGTTTCCAACCAAGTAGTCTTCTTAGGTCATATTGTTGGTTGCAATGGGATAAGACCTCATCCAGAGAAGATCTCTGCCATTCAAAACTTTCCTAAACCATCTACCCGAAAACAAATTAGATCATTTTTAGGTCTATGTAATTTTTACAACCGTTTCTATCAGAAGTTCTCAGACCACATGGAACCGTTGCTAAAATTGATTAGAAAAGATGAACGTTGGAAATGGACTGAAGAACAAGACCGTGCATTTGAGAATATTAAAACAGGGTTTTTAAAGTTAACTATGTTAGCTTTCCCTGATTTTAATAAACCATTCATTGTTCAAACAGATAGTAGTGGTTTTGGATTAGGGGTAACATTGTCCCAAATCCAAGAGGATGGCCAACCAGGTGTCCTCTACTTTATAAGCCGGCTCTTGAAAGGTCCAGAAATAAATTACACGGTTACAGAGAAGGAAGCACTAGCAATAGTCTGGGCTTTCCAAAAATTTCGACAAATGCTACTCGGATCAGAGGTGATAGTGATCACTGATCACAAAAGCCTTGAATTCCTGAATCATAGTTATCTGACTAATAGTCGTCTAGTTAGATGGAGTTTACTACTACAGGAATTTAATTACACTGTGCATTATTGCAAAGGATCCGAGAATATCGTAGCTGATGTGCTTAGTCGAAATCCATGTAGGTCAGAACAAAATCATTTGATGGTAGACAACGCCTACATTACAAATGTCAATGTGATGGCTGATAGTAATGTAGAGAACGAGTTGGAAAACTTACAAGAAATACAATTTAATGACCCAGAATTAAACCCAATTATAAAAGTTTTATTAGGGGAGGAAGTTTTGGATGCACCTAAAGATCTTAACCATTTTAAATTAGAACAACAGGTCTTACTATATAAAGTGAATGATAATGTTGATGAGTGGAGGACAATAATACCAAAGTCTTTACGTGACCCACTCATAAAATACGTACACTGTCTATACGGGCATTATGGTGCTCATAAGACAGAACATACCCTTAAGAATTGGTTTTACTGGCCAAAAATGTATAAAGACATCTTGAAATCACTCCAAGATTGTCTAATTTGCTTAAGAGCTAAATCAGTAAACCAAAATTATATTAATTCAATTAATTCTATCATTCCAGAAAGACCAAATGAGATCTTAGCAATTGACTATTATGGGCCTTTGCCTCCATTTAACAAACAAAAATATTTATTAGTCACTTATGATCTCTTTTCCAAATATGTTGCTGCTTACCCGATACCCCAAGCCAATACTAAACATACAATCAAAGTATTGAGTACTCTCCAATTTCCAATGATAGGAAAACCAAAAACCATACTAACTGATCATGGTACACCTTTTCTATCTAGGGAATGGAAGAAATGGGTAGACATATCAAAAATAAAACATGTGCTAATCTCTATTAGGAATCCACAATCAAATCCATGCGAACGTATTATGCGGGAGCTTGGACGTTTGTTTAGGACCTATTTAGAAGAGGAGCACAAGGGTTGGGTAAAGCAGACAAAACGTGTAGTAGACTATATCAATTGGAGTTTAAATGAATCTACAGGATTCTCACCCATCCGACTACACTTTCATCAAATTATACCTATATTATTTAAAAAATATAAACCTATTATTAATGAACCCAAAATAAATGGAGAAAATGATATTTTACAAGCTCATAAACAACTTGTTAAAATGGCAAATAATAGAAGTCAAAATAAAAAAAAATGTATTTATGAATTTAAAGTCGGAGATAAAGTTTTGATAAAGACTTTCCATCCCAGCAAACCATTGGAGAATAAATACCATAAATTCTTCAATACATATGAAGGACCTTATACTATCGTTAAAAGGGCTGGTCCAAATGCATTTTGGATTAACCAAGAAGGAGAGATTCGTGGTACATACAATTCACGAATTTTAAAACCATATTTTGGCTGCTTATAATGTTTTATAAAGAAATGAGGTGAAGACCAAGATAAGAATTGGGCAGTGTAAACCATACGGTTGTATAAAAAAATAATAATAATAGTGATCAATGTAAAGAGAAGTATAGTTAAAAACATTAGCTTTGGTGAGGGTATTCTTTAATGCCTTAAAATAATTAAAACCATAGAGTCAATTCATATTTATAGATGGATACTCTAGTATTTATTTAGTCCTTTTCAAATCCATAAGTCTTAAAGAAGCAGGAATAAGGCTAGTAAATATATTTGTGGTCCAAGAAGGAAACACATTATTTTTTTTTTATTTTATTTTTTTTTTTATAAAAAAAAAAAATATATATATTAACCCATCAAAGTCCTTAATTTTTTATTTTTATTTTTGATCATTATCACAAAAATAAAATAGCCCAAGTATTAGGAAGATATACCAGTTAAAAAAAAAATGCAACCCTTCATAAAATCCAACTATAAATGCAATTAAACTATAAGAATATACTAAAATAGTTGTAAGTGTTTAAAATTTTAACTTAAATTAAAATTTTAAATTTCCCAAGGGAAGGGGAAATATAATAGTAACTTACAGTTGTTATTATTAGTCTAGCGTGTTTTATCTCTTGTGAAATTATTTATAAATATAAATTTTTATTTGACTATTTTATTATGTAACATATATGTACTATTTATATATACATTTAAGTTTTAAATAATATATACCTTAAGCTTTTGAGTAAAATGCCAGATTTGAAGTTAAGAATAAATACTTATATATTTTTTTTATTTTATTATTAAATCTTAATGTCAGTGGAACAATTGATAGTTGAATTAAACATGAACTTATATAACACACGAGCAGATTCGTTCGTGCTCTGGAAAATAAAAAAAAACGAAAGAAAAAGAAAATCTTTTCTCTTTAAAAATATCATTTTTCTTCTATCAATACTACTATTTAGCGATTGGAATTTAAATATTAACTTTTTTAAATTAAAATAATTTGTGGATTCAAAGTCTGCAAGGAAAATATATTTAATTTTCTACTTAATCTTAAAGGAATAGCAATATAAAGGAAAAGAACGTCTGTTTAAGTTTTGAAACTACGTTGTTTTAACTCTTCCATTATTCTTCGGATATATATAAATTTAAGATAATTATATATATTAAGGATAAAACAATGTGCACTGAGTAGTACACTCATTATATCGTAAAAGGTTTCGAAACCAACCTTGCATGCTATTTTAAAATATTTTGAAATATTGAATATATAGAACGTCTAGTGATAATAGAGAAATGAAGATTAAGAACATCTACATTCGAAGAATATTTATTTTATTTCACATTAATCCGGTCATTGGATGTTATTAACAGTTTATCGTTTAAGGATAAATGGAATCATCATTGTACAAATGGATTGGTGATATGCTTCGTAAGAGATCTTCATTGGGATGATGAACTATAGACTTCAATATCTACTCTCAACTCTCTTATAACTAAGTTTCCTTTATTATTTATTTACATATATTATAATAATGCTTATATTATTTTAATATGTTTATTATTATTATTATTATCTTTATTTCAAATTTGGCATCGCATCATATATATCTTAAAAGGAAAATTATATTTATTATTAAATATAATTAATTGAAAGCTTAACATAATTCATTAAATTAGATGAGGGATATAAAAAATAGTTATTATTTGACAGATATCTTAAACAGGATTGTATTGTGTTTACTACGTAATATTGTAAACGTTTAATGTATTTTTATTTATTAAAAATACATATAATATATAAGTTATACAATGGCAAATAATACTTATATATGGGTAATTGTGAAGCATATAAATAAGAACGGTAAATAAATTAATAAGTTACATAAATTATTAATTTTTGAACCCAGATATTGTTTTTATATATCTGTTAATTTAAGCTATTTTCTTTAATTTTTGAAAGTTTATTATAGTATTGAGTTTTATCATAGGGTATTAAATAAAAAAATATCATTTATTAATATTCTTTTAAAATGATAAAATTCATCCGTATTTATTTATTAATATTTTATTATCTATTCTATTATATTTTTTATTGTTTATTAAATATTGATTTGTTAACGTGATCTCTTTGTCTAATCATTATTGAATTATATTATATATATGCTAGTATTATAAATGTCATATGAATAATAGTTATAATTAATGCTTATATAGAGGCATATGAAATAACTTGTTTTTGAAATTATTCCTGAAAAGAGCTGATTGCAAATTCTCCGTGAGTTTAAATATCGTGGCATAATGGTGACTGAAAGAGGGATGAAAGATGGATGTCCTGGTCTAAATTGTATTTAAACTTATTTAAAGATTAATGAGCTAGCATAATAGAGGTATATATAATCATGGACTTGGTATTTCATCGATTCATTTCTAGCATTCTACTTGAAGACCCAAAGTCCGATTGTAGTGAAATGCGTATCCTCTTTCTAAGGAATTTAATCATCTCTTTATATTTAACAAGACCAACTTAGATTTTAAATATAATCCATTCTGTTATATTTGGCGAACCTAACTATGAAGCATTAAGTTAATGATTTCTAAACATTAAATATAATTGATTATATTACAATTAATACATCAACTGGGATGATTAAATGCTGTTCCGTTATATTTGATGCCTCAACTAAGGCTATCAAATAGGCTGTCCCGTTATATCTGGCGCAACAACTAGGGCTCGAAATAAGCTAATTAGGGCTTGAAATACCCCACATACCTGAGAGATGTGTAGTATATTTATTGATATGAGATGTATAGTTTAAAGAAAATTTTCATTTGAGATCATATAAAGATACATTCCGTTATAATATATATATATATATGTTATATGTATTTTCTGGAAATATTATTCAATATATTCATTGGCAAACCAGAATTCAAAGGCAAGTGCAAAGCATTTCTAGTTTAGTTAGATCGAAATGTCCATGCTTAAAGCTATTTTCGCATTAGCATTATTATATGACTTGCATATTTTAGCCATGAACAACCTAAAAGAAAAATATAAACCATCACAATGTTTGGTATTGTTGGTAAAAAACCATTACCTACTATAGGCCGCTTCAAGCCTGGCTAATGCAGAATAGAGTATGAATACTCAAAATTGACTGAAACATACTGCTTTTCTTTCTTTTTTTATACCTAAAAAAAAGTTTTGTACATATTTTAAATTTTTAAAAAAACTTTTACAAGGTTTAAAGTATCCTTCATAATAATAATAAATTAATTATTTGCTTTCAAGAACGTAAAATACAATGAAGAGAATAGGATATTTTATTTCTAAATTTTTGTTATATTATTGGTACTTTGGGGCTGTATTATTTTAATATAGCATTGGTAACATATTTCTATTTTTTTGTTGTTGTCAGTCATATAATGCTTGGTGTTGCTCAACCCTTGAAAAGGGCTGTAACAAATGATTAAAATACTGGGAATGTGTAATTGATGATTAATTTTAACAATGTTGTTTATGATCTCAGAAAGTTAAATGAATTGTCAAAAATAGTGAGTAAAACTTTATGTTTTATTATTACCTTATATTAAATGTAGAATACATAAGATATGGAATATGATCAACTGCTTTCAAAGACATAAAATTTTAAAAATTGTTTTTTTTAATAATAGTTTTGGTTATAAGTTAATGTAATTATCTAATTAAACACAAAATGTACATTCATTGATATATATATTGAATGGAAGTAACTATAACCCCAATGTACCATCTATTCACTCTGATTTAGAAGAACATCAAAACCCCAAGCACAAGTAAATGGCTGGCTGCTGTTATTTGTGAGGCCGGCAACAGCTGCTTTATTGCCGCTTGTCCCAGGTTAGCAGGGTTCGCTTCCCAGCCGATGTTATGACACATGAAAAAAAAGTTATTGACATTTTGCAACTAGTTTATACATGATCATAGGGAGCTGCTATTATTTCTATTTCAATTTTTTATCATCAAGTTATGATTATTTATAATTTATATTTATTAAACGGATACTTCTTGTAGAAAAACCGACTACATCTTCAAAGATTTCTAATTTGTTCATTTTTTTTAATTCATTGCCCATATTTCTGTTAAATCATGCAATAAATATAACTCACACATAACATTTAATTAATCTTTTCTTCTGAAGTTTTTTCTTCAAAGGTTCACAAAAGATTTTTTTCTCTTAGGCAAATGCCAATCTTTGATATTATTTTACCTTCATCTGCACTTATTCCATTCTCCTACAACCAACTACCCAAATAATAAATCTATTTTCCCGATGAACTATACTATCATAGATTTCAACTTGCAATCTTTTTGAATTCCTCCGTATTCATACACATTTGTTCTTCTCAACATTAATATTTATTCCATATTCTATAAATCCTTCCTCCAATTTGTTCAAGCCATATTATCTGCAAATCTTATACATTTTATTATTCAACTTACAACATTTACTCAACCACAGACTATTAAACTGTCTTCTAAATACATTTTAAAAAGCAAAAATGATATTCTGCATCATTACCTAACTTTTATTTCTATATTTACTTCATCAATATCATTATCTCCAGTATAATTCCTAATCTTTGCTCAGTATATATATATATATATATATATATATATATATATATATATATATATATATATATATATATATATATATATATATATATATATAT
>JAQFVV010005321.1:0-14869 GCA_028023455.1 Epiperipatus broadwayi | reverse complement strand
GTTTTTAATGAATTTTTTCACTGATTTTGTCATATTTCGGTAGAATTAGCTAAATTATACTGAACTGCAATGTTAAAGTATTTAAATTCATCAATTTTTATGAATTTGTCACCTGGCTGTATTTCCAAGCTTAAAACAAGCTATGAACATGCTGGTATACAGTAATATATTTTTAATGAATTTTTTCACTGATTTGGTCATATTTCGATAGAATTAGCTAAATTATACTGAACTGCAATGTTAAAGTATTCAAATTCATCAATTTTTAGGAGTGTGTAATTTGGCTGTATTTCCAAGCTTAAAACCCGCTAAGAACATGCTGGTGTACAGTACTATATTTTGAATGAATTTTTTTACTGGTTTTGTCATATTTAGGTAAAATTAGCTAAATTATACTGAACTGCAATGTTAAAGTATTCAAATTCATCAATTTTTAGGAATGTGTAATTTGGCTGTATTTCCAAGCTTAAAACCCGCTAAGAACATGCTGTTGTACAGTACTATATTTTGAATGAATTTTTTTACTGGTTTTGTCATATTTAGGTAAAATTAGCTAAATTATACTGAACTGCAATGTTAAAGTATTCAAATTCATCAATTTTTAAAAATTTGTAACCAGGCTTCATTTCCAAGCTTAAAACGCGCTATGAACATGCTGTTATACAGTAATATATTTTTAATGAATTTTTTCACTGATTTTGTCATATTTCGGTAGAAGTAGCTAGATTATACTGAACTGCAATGTTAAAGTATTTAAATTCATCAATTTTTATGAATTTGTCACCTGGCTGTATTTCCAAGCTTAAAACAAGCTATGAACATGCTGGTATACAGTAATATATTTTTAATGAATTTTTTCACTGATTTGGTCATATTTCGATAGAATTAGCTAAATTATACTGAACTGCAATGTTAAAGTATTCAAATTCATCAATTTTTAGGAGTGTGTAATTTGGCTGTATTTCCAAGCTTAAAACCCGCTAAGAACATGCTGGTGTACAGTACTATATTTTGAATGAATTTTTTTACTGGTTTTGTCATATTTAGGTAAAATTAGCTAAATTATACTGAACTGCAATGTTAAAGTATTCAAATTCATCAATTTTTAAAAATTTGTAACCAGGCTTCATTTCCAAGCTTAAAACGCGCTATGAACATGCTGGTATACAGTAATATATTTTTAATGAATTTTTTCACTGATTTTGTCATATTTCGGTAGAATTAGCTAAATTATACTGAACTGCAATGTTAAAGTATTCAAATTCATCAATTTTTAGGAGTGTGTAATTTGGCTGTATTTCCAAGCTTAAAACCCGCTAAGAACATGCTGGTGTACAGTACTATATTTTGAATGAATTTTTTTACTGGTTTTGTCATATTTAGGTAAAATTAGCTAAATTATACTGAACTGCAATGTTAAAGTATTCAAATTCATCAATTTTTAGGAATGTGTAATTTGGCTGTATTTCCAAGCTTAAAACCCGCTAAGAACATGCTGTTGTACAGTACTATATTTTGAATGAATTTTTTTACTGGTTTTGTCATATTTAGGTAAAATTAGCTAAATTATACTGAACTGCAATGTTAAAGTATTCAAATTCATCAATTTTTAAAAATTTGTAACCAGGCTTCATTTCCAAGCTTAAAACGCGCTATGAACATGCTGGTATACAGTAATATATTTTTAATGAATTTTTTCACTGATTTTGTCATATTTCGGTAGAATTAGCTAAATTATACTGAACTGCAATGTTAAAGTATTCAAATTCATCAATTTTTAAAAATTTGTAACCAGGCTTCATTTCCAAGCTTAAAACGCGCTATGAACATGCTGGTATACAGTAATATATTTTTAATGAATTTTTTCACTGATTTTGTCATATTTCGATAGAATTAGCTAAATTATACTGAACTGCAATGTTAAAGTATTCAAATTCATCAATTTTTAGGAATGTGTAATTTGGCTGTATTTCCAAGCTTAAAACCCGCTAAGAACATGCTGGTGTACAGTACTATATTTTGAATGAATTTTTTTACTGGTTTTGTCATATTTAGGTAAAATTAGCTAAATTATACTGAACTGCAATGTTAAAGTATTCAAATTCATCAATTTTTAAAAATTTGTAACCAGGCTTCATTTCCAAGCTTAAAACGCGCTATGAACATGCTGGTATACAGTACTATATTTTGAATGAATTTTTTTACTGGTTTTGTCATATTTAGGTAAAATTAGCTAAATTATACTGAACTGCAATGTTAAAGTATTCAAATTCATCAATTTTTAAAAATTTGTAACCAGGCTTCATTTCCAAGCTTAAAACGCGCTATGAACATGCTGGTATACAGTAATATATTTTTAATGAATTTTTTCACTGATTTTGTCATATTTCGGTAGAATTAGCTAAATTATACTGAACTGCAATGTTAAAGTATTTAAATTCATCAATTTTTATGAATTTGTCACCTGGCTGTATTTCCAAGCTTAAAACAAGCTATGAACATGCTGGTATACAGTAATATATTTTTAATGAATTTTTTCACTGATTTGGTCATATTTCGATAGAATTAGCTAAATTATACTGAACTGCAATGTTAAAGTATTCAAATTCATCAATTTTTAGGAGTGTGTAATTTGGCTGTATTTCCAAGCTTAAAACCCGCTAAGAACATGCTGGTGTACAGTACTATATTTTGAATGAATTTTTTTACTGGTTTTGTCATATTTAGGTAAAATTAGCTAAATTATACTGAACTGCAATGTTAAAGTATTCAAATTCATCAATTTTTAGGAATGTGTAATTTGGCTGTATTTCCAAGCTTAAAACCCGCTAAGAACATGCTGTTGTACAGTACTATATTTTGAATGAATTTTTTTACTGGTTTTGTCATATTTAGGTAAAATTAGCTAAATTATACTGAACTGCAATGTTAAAGTATTCAAATTCATCAATTTTTAAAAATTTGTAACCAGGCTTCATTTCCAAGCTTAAAACGCGCTATGAACATGCTGGTATACAGTAATATATTTTTAATGAATTTTTTCACTGATTTTGTCATATTTCGGTAGAAGTAGCTAGATTATACTGAACTGCAATGTTAAAGTATTTAAATTCATCAATTTTTATGAATTTGTCACCTGGCTGTATTTCCAAGCTTAAAACCCGCTAACAACATGCTGGTGTACAGTACTATATTTTTAATGAATTTTTTCACTGATTTGGTCATATTTCGATAGAATTAGCTAAATTATACTGAACTGCAATGTTAAAGTATTCAAATTCATCAATTTTTAGGAATGTGTAATTTGGCTGTATTTCCAAGCTTAAAACCCGCTAAGAACATGCTGGTGTACAGTACTATATTTTGAATGAATTTTTTTACTGGTTTTGTCATATTTAGGTAAAATTAGCTAAATTATACTGAACTGCAATGTTAAAGTATTCAAATTCATCAATTTTTAAAAATTTGTAACCAGGCTTCATTTCCAAGCTTAAAACGCGCTATGAACATGCTGGTATACAGTAATATATTTTTAATGAATTTTTTCACTGATTTTGTCATATTTAGGTAAAATTAGCTAAATTATACTGAACTGCAATGTTAAAGTATTCAAATTCATCAATTTTTAAAAATTTGTAACCAGGCTTCATTTCCAAGCTTAAAACGCGCTATGAACATGCTGGTATACAGTAATATATTTTTAATGAATTTTTTCACTGATTTTGTCATATTTCGGTAGAATTAGCTAAATTATACTGAACTGCAATGTTAAAGTATTTAAATTCATCAATTTTTATGAATTTGTCACCTGGCTGTATTTCCAAGCTTAAAACAAGCTATGAACATGCTGGTATACAGTAATATATTTTTAATGAATTTTTTCACTGATTTGGTCATATTTCGATAGAATTAGCTAAATTATACTGAACTGCAATGTTAAAGTATTCAAATTCATCAATTTTTAGGAATGTGTAATTTGGCTGTATTTCCAAGCTTAAAACCCGCTAAGAACATGCTGGTGTACAGTACTATATTTTGAATGAATTTTTTTACTGGTTTTGTCATATTTAGGTAAAATTAGCTAAATTATACTGAACTGCAATGTTAAAGTATTCAAATTCATCAATTTTTAAAAATTTGTAACCAGGCTTCATTTCCAAGCTTAAAACGCGCTATGAACATGCTGGTGTACAGTACTATATTTTGAATGAATTTTTTTACTGGTTTTGTCATATTTAGGTAAAATTAGCTAAATTATACTGAACTGCAATGTTAAAGTATTCAAATTCATCAATTTTTAAAAATTTGTAACCAGGCTTCATTTCCAAGCTTAAAACGCGCTATGAACATGCTGGTATACAGTAATATATTTTTAATGAATTTTTTCACTGATTTTGTCATATTTCGGTAGAATTAGCTAAATTATACTGAACTGCAATGTTAAAGTATTTAAATTCATCAATTTTTATGAATTTGTCACCTGGCTGTATTTCCAAGCTTAAAACAAGCTATGAACATGCTGGTATACAGTAATATATTTTTAATGAATTTTTTCACTGATTTGGTCATATTTCGATAGAATTAGCTAAATTATACTGAACTGCAATGTTAAAGTATTCAAATTCATCAATTTTTAGGAGTGTGTAATTTGGCTGTATTTCCAAGCTTAAAACCCGCTAAGAACATGCTGGTGTACAGTACTATATTTTGAATGAATTTTTTTACTGGTTTTGTCATATTTAGGTAAAATTAGCTAAATTATACTGAACTGCAATGTTAAAGTATTCAAATTCATCAATTTTTAGGAATGTGTAATTTGGCTGTATTTCCAAGCTTAAAACCCGCTAAGAACATGCTGTTGTACAGTACTATATTTTGAATGAATTTTTTTACTGGTTTTGTCATATTTAGGTAAAATTAGCTAAATTATACTGAACTGCAATGTTAAAGTATTCAAATTCATCAATTTTTAAAAATTTGTAACCAGGCTTCATTTCCAAGCTTAAAACGCGCTATGAACATGCTGGTATACAGTAATATATTTTTAATGAATTTTTTCACTGATTTTGTCATATTTCGGTAGAATTAGCTAAATTATACTGAACTGCAATGTTAAAGTATTTAAATTCATCAATTTTTATGAATTTGTCACCTGGCTGTATTTCCAAGCTTAAAACAAGCTATGAACATGCTGGTATACAGTAATATATTTTTAATGAATTTTTTCACTGATTTGGTCATATTTCGATAGAATTAGCTAAATTATACTGAACTGCAATGTTAAAGTATTCAAATTCATCAATTTTTAGGAGTGTGTAATTTGGCTGTATTTCCAAGCTTAAAACCCGCTAAGAACATGCTGGTGTACAGTACTATATTTTGAATGAATTTTTTTACTGGTTTTGTCATATTTAGGTAAAATTAGCTAAATTATACTGAACTGCAATGTTAAAGTATTCAAATTCATCAATTTTTAAAAATTTGTAACCAGGCTTCATTTCCAAGCTTAAAACGCGCTATGAACATGCTGGTATACAGTAATATATTTTTAATGAATTTTTTCACTGATTTTGTCATATTTCGGTAGAATTAGCTAAATTATACTGAACTGCAATGTTAAAGTATTCAAATTCATCAATTTTTAGGAGTGTGTAATTTGGCTGTATTTCCAAGCTTAAAACCCGCTAAGAACATGCTGGTGTACAGTACTATATTTTGAATGAATTTTTTTACTGATTTTGTCATATTTAGGTAAAATTAGCTAAATTATACTGAACTGCAATGTTAAAGTATTCAAATTCATCAATTTTTAGGAATGTGTAATTTGGCTGTATTTCCAAGCTTAAAACCCGCTAAGAACATGCTGTTGTACAGTACTATATTTTGAATGAATTTTTTTACTGGTTTTGTCATATTTAGGTAAAATTAGCTAAATTATACTGAACTGCAATGTTAAAGTATTCAAATTTATCAATTTTTAAAAATTTGTAACCAGGCTTCATTTCCAAGCTTAAAACGCGCTATGAACATGCTGGTATACAGTAATATATTTTTAATGAATTTTTTCACTGATTTTGTCATATTTCGGTAGAATTAGCTAAATTATACTGAACTGCAATGTTAAAGTATTCAAATTCATCAATTTTTAAAAATTTGTAACCAGGCTTCATTTCCAAGCTGAAAACGCGCTATGAACATGCTGGTATACAGTAATATATTTTTAATGAATTTTTTCACTGATTTGGTCAAATTTCGATAGAATTAGCTAAATTATACTGAACTGCAATGTTAAAGTATTCAAATTCATCAATTTTTAGGAATGTGTAATTTGGCTGTATTTCCAAGCTTAAAACCCGCTAAGACCATGCTGGTGTACAGTACTATATTTTGAATGAATTTTTTTACTGGTTTTGTCATATTTAGGTAAAATTAGCTAAATTATACTGAACTGCAATATTAAAGTATTCAAATTCATCAATTTTTAAAAAATTTGTAACCAGGCTTCATTTCCAAGCTTAAAACGCGCTATGAACATGCTGGTATACAGTAATATATTTTTAATAAATTTTTTTCACTGATTTTGTCATATTTAGGTAGAATTAGCTAAATTATACTGAACTGCAATGTTAAAGTATTCAAATTCATCAATTTTTAAAAATTTGTAACCAGGCTGTATTTCCAAGCTTAAAACGCGCTAAGACCATGCTGGTGTACAGTACTATATTTTGAATGAATTTTTTTACTGGTTTTGTCATATTTAGGTAAAATTAGCTAAATTATACTGAACTGCAATGTTAAAGTATTCAAATTCATCAATTTTTAAAAATTTGTAACCAGGCTTCATTTCCAAGCTTAAAACGCGCTATGAACATGCTGGTATACAGTAATATATTTTTAATAAATTTTTTCACTGATTTTGTCATATTTCGGTAGAATTAGCTAAATTATACTGAACTGCAATGTTAAAGTATTCAAATTCATCAATTTTTAAAAATTTGTAACCAGGCTGTATTTCCAAGCTTAAAACGCGCTATGAACATGCTGGTATACAGTAATATATTTTTAATGAATTTTTTCACTGATTTTGTCATATTTCGGTAGAATTAGCTAAATTATACTGAACTGCAATGTTAAAGTATTCAAATTCATCAATTTTTATGAATTTGTAACCTGGCTGTATTTCCAAGCTTAAAACGCGCTATGAACATGCTGGTATACAGTAATATATTTTTAATGAATTTTTTCACTGATTTGGTCATATTTCGGTAGAATTAGCTAAATTATACTGAACTGCAATGTTAAAGTATTCAAATTCATCAATTTTTAGGAATGTGTAATTTGGCTGTATTTCCAAGCTTAAAACCCGCTAAGACCATGCTGGTGTACAGTACTATATTTTGAATGAATTTTTTTACTGGTTTTGTCATATTTAGGTAAAATTAGCTAAATTATACTGAACTGCAATGTTAAAGTATTCAAATTCATCAATTTTTAAAAATTTGTAACCAGGCTTCATTTCCAAGCTTAAAACGCGCTATGAACATGCTGGTATACAGTAATATATTTTTAATGAATTTTTTCACTGATTTTGTCATATTTCGGTAGAATTAGCTAAATTATACTGAACTGCAATGTTAAAGTATTCAAATTCATCAATTTTTAGGAATGTGTAACTTGGCTGTATTTCCAAGCTTAAAACCCGCTAAGAACATGCTGGTGTACAGTACTATATTTTGAATGAATTTTTTTACTGGTTTTGTCATATTTAGGTAAAATTAGCTAAATTATACTGAACTGCAATGTTAAAGTATTCAAATTCATCAATTTTTAGGAATGTGTAATTTGGCTGTATTTCCAAGCTTAAAACCCGCTAAGAACATGCTGGTGTACAGTACTATATTTTGAATGAATTTTTTTACTGGTTTTGTCATATTTAGGTAAAATTAGCTAAATTATACTGAACTGCAATGTTAAAGTATTCAAATTCATCAATTTTTAGGAATGTGTAATTTGGCTGTATTTCCAAGCTTAAAACCCGCTAAGAACATGCTGGTGTACAGTACTATATTTTGAATGAATTTTTTTACTGGTTTTGTCATATTTAGGTAAAATTAGCTAAATTATACTGAACTGCAATGTTAAAGTATTCAAATTCATCAATTTTTAAAAATTTGTAACCAGGCTTCATTTCCAAGCTTAAAACGCGCTATGAACATGCTGGTATACAGTAATATATTTTTAATGAATTTTTTCACTGATTTTGTCATATTTCGGTAGAATTAGCTAAATTATACTGAACTGCAATGTTAAAGTATTTAAATTCATCAATTTTTATGAATTTGTCACCTGGCTGTATTTCCAAGCTTAAAACAAGCTATGAACATGCTGGTATACAGTAATATATTTTTAATGAATTTTTTCACTGATTTGGTCATATTTCGATAGAATTAGCTAAATTATACTGAACTGCAATGTTAAAGTATTCAAATTCATCAATTTTTAGGAGTGTGTAATTTGGCTGTATTTCCAAGCTTAAAACCCGCTAAGAACATGCTGGTGTACAGTACTATATTTTGAATGAATTTTTTTACTGGTTTTGTCATATTTAGGTAAAATTAGCTAAATTATACTGAACTGCAATGTTAAAGTATTCAAATTCATCAATTTTTAAAAATTTGATAAATTTGGCACATTTGTAAAATTATGTGTATTTTTTTTTTTTATATCAACAGGTGAAAGGCTGTATAGTCAAGTAATATTTAAATGACCTTGTAATCATAAAGGTATGTTTTCCTGTAATTATTCTAGGTTAAATTTATATTTGACATGAAAAAATTTTTTTTTATAAAATGTGTTTACTTATGATATGCAATTATGGGTATAAATTTATATGTTAGATGTGTAAAAGAAGGAAAAATTGGCAGATACTTAATAGGTAAAATATCTAGTTAAAAATTATCAGAAGTAATTAAAGAGAAGTGCTATACAGGATATTACTTATTTAAAGTTTGAAACAAATTTATACTATGTTAATTGAAGAACTTATTTCCCAATTATCCTTTATTAACGCATTCACTTAATTCAGTTCAAGATACTATACTACCAATTACTTGTTGAATGTTTCTTTGGCAAAGGTAAAAATTATTCTGCTTAATTCCTGTGATATCCATTGATTTCGGAAGCGTTGGATCTATGTATACCCCCAGAACATGAAATTTAGTGTAATTAGTGTATTTGCTTGTATTGCCCCGATATAGCATGGGTATATGCTTAAGATTCGCATAAGTAATAATTGTAATGTCTTTATTTTGTGGGATGGAAAATGGTCTCCCCAAAAGCTTTATTTTCCATGAGGGGAATAGATAAATCTAGTACTCGGGTATGTTTATAACCCAAGTGATCGCTTCTCAGAGTTAGGACGATCTTAAGTGACTTATATTGTATTTAGTGTATTTCATTCGTTAAAATCCCAGGAGAGGATTATATTTGGTGTGTATTCCTATTATGCCCAAGTAAGAGGCAAGGACCCACCAAACTATTTTAATATAGTAGTTAACTCTACAGACCTTCAGTGTTATTCCATATTCCTCATGAGAAAATAGAGATAATTCCACCACGGAAGGTGTTGAATATTGTGTTTTGTTTAGAAAGTTAAGGCAAGATAACGGTATATTGGAGGTTAATTCCTCAAGATCTATTTAGTAAAAATAGCGTGCTAGTATATATGATCAATGTCTGGATTGTCTTGTGGGGAATAGTGCTGGTAATCCACACATAAGTCAATAGAGAGAGTAAGTTTAAAATTGCATGATTTAGAAATTTTTATTTGCCAATTGGAGGGGTTCAAATACTAAGTTTAATTCGGGTTAATGATTAAGTAGCACTCACAATATAACTTACACGGAGGAATACAGTGTGTACAACACTTCAGTTGTTATTAAGGTAAACATTAAAATAATAAGTATAACTTCTGATAAATAACCCATAAACTATAATAAGAGTATCTAAATAAAAACTATCATTTAATTAAAGAGTTATGATAATAAAAATCGTTTGTACGTATTACCTAGAATCAGATTATTTTTTTTTAAAATAAAAAGTGTTAGTTAATAAAGTTACAGCAGCCGTTCATATAAGATACACTAAATGGATGAGTCAATGTATCGATAATAATATTTATTTTGGTATATTCAATGTGGCATAAATGTAAAAGAGCTGAAGAAGTAGTTCGAATCCAGGTCTAAAAGTATAGACGAATTAATGTTAGTTATATTTTGTTTTATCCATATGGGATCGAATAAACTGTATATGTTTGTTTATTATGTTAATCATAAAAGGATAGTTTTGTTAAACTGTAATAATAAATTATAATCTTGTTAAAATTTAATAATAAATTATAGTCTTGTTACAAGTTGTTTTGAGTCATTTTTCTTCGTGTGCTAAATAAAAGTGTATTCGCATAATACTTGCAATACGTTCTTGAGTCCAAAATCATTTATGAAATCGCAAAATTCAATACCCATATAGACAATTGTAAGCAGATCAGAATATTTCACTATATCTTAATTTAATAAGAATTATTTATGGAATTGAAATCTTCAGACCAAGACATTTTATTTTATGTGTCTGTAAAATCACTTTATTCCCAAACTACCCGCTTTTAAGGTTGCACATCGTTTCGTACACATTAAGTGAGTGTCTAAGTAATAAATCTTGTTAAATTATTGTGTTGTCATGGATAATGGAAGGACACAAAAAGCACCCTTGTCTTTTCATCATTCCGACTGAGATTCTGGAAAGAAAAAGGGCTGTATTATTCAAAATTATGCGTTGTTATTGGAACATGGTTATCATCTCGTTAAATATTATAATAGTTGATATGTGGATGAAGATACCTAGGAATTTAAATAAGGTAATGTTTCCTATAGCCGACCAGAATGTCAGTCATATGCGACAACACAATACGCAGAGCATTTTATCTTTAAAAAATAACAACAGAGAGAACCCTGAGATTAGTGTCATTATTATAAGTGCTCTTACATTAAGAAGTGATTAATTATGATCAATATCACAGGCGCGTGGCATGGCTTAAGAGATTGAAACGTCTAATTGTATAATAATAAACAATTGAGATCATATTGGCAAATGAATGAATGTTTTGTTTTAGTCAATAATATTAACAATTAAATAAAATCATCATCATCTCATTGTCGAACAGTGCAAGTACTTACAGCTCAGAGAATGTGTTTTGGAGAGAGAAGGAATGTTAGTTTATTCTAAATTTTTTTTTTAAATTTATTTTATTAAGGATAATTTTTTTTAATTCTATCTCTGTCTGAACTGCATATCGCTGTAGCTGAATTATTATAACCAATTTAGTCACTAGCTAAATTTATAGTAATGTGCATGTAGAAAAGGTAAACCAAAAATCATCATCACATTTTTATATAATCATAAATGAAGCTGTAGGGCATCCAAGTTCAAACCCTACAAGGTCCAGTTCTAAAAGCTTTAAACAGAGAAAGAATGGATCAACAATTACATGCTTTACTTGTTTGTGTGTTGATAGAAAGGTAATACACACATTTAAACTATTTAATATTTAATTTTTCTTTAAAAAGCAAAGTTATAATGCATACATATAGGCAATGTATGTGTAAATTATTTAATTGTTTTATATTTCAAATATTCAACATTTTAACTTTCTTTAAAAACTAACCTATGCTTGATCAATTCTAATATTTTATTCTATACTTTTATTTTGCTTTTCTTTAATTATAATTGGGATTTAAAAGTTACAGACTTAATTAAATAATTGGGTTATAATTACTAAGCTAGCAATCATATTATTTAAGGTTAGTTTATGAATGATTTGAAAGAATGAAGGATATGTGTACATTACATACAAAAATTTACATTTCCTAAATATTGAAAGAAAAGGAAGTATTAAATCTGTCAAATTATTTTTTTTGTACAATTTTTTTTTTTTAAAAGAGGAAATCTGTTTAATCAGATATCGATCTTTGTAGCAATTTTTTTTTGTAAATGATTGTTTCACTTTGGAAGCTTATAATGAGTCAGAGCTCTAAATTTTGAAATTGTCTTATCTCAAGATCTAAAGAAGGAAGCTCAAAGATTTGAAGTGTTACCTGGATGTTAAAAAGAAAAGAAAAAAAAGAAAAGAAAGGAAATAAGGATTGAGTCTATTTTTTTTAAACAAAAGTGTCTGGAAAAAGGATTAAACTTTTCAGTTGAAAAATAATATAGCTGAAAATAAATTAGAGATCTAATTAAAACAAATTTGTCCAAAAATAGCAAGTGATGCTATCTCTGATTGGTTAAGTTAGCTAAAAATTGGATATAAAAAGCTGTCTTGAATTATTATTAGGATTATTGTGATGGATTCAGATTATTAAACTATCAAATTGAATGTTGAAAATATAAGAAATGGTGGGCTAGAAAAATTATATGTATGTCCCATCTTGCTGGACCATCTGGAAGGCTGCACATCACATAGGAAAGAAAAGATGTGTCTAAAATAATATTCTACACCTCTTCAACTGACCAGAGAAATAAGATGTTTTTAATAGAAGGAAGAAAGCATTCACCTGCATTCAAAGAAGATGAATTAATCTACTGATAAATATTAATCATCAAGTCCAATTAATTGTTACAACAACTGATTTTAAACTCAAGAAAATTTACAAATGTGAAAACAACTGCTGTATTTCATCCACATGCTTGACAGGAAGAGAAGAAAAATTAATATAATGATTTCCAAATTATCCACTAAAGCAAATAACCTCAATAGAAAGCATTCACCTGCATTCAAAGAAGATGAATTAATCTACTGATAAATATTAATCATCAAGTCCAATTAATTGTTACAACAACTGATTTTAAACTCAAGAAAATTTACAAATGGGAAAACAACTGCTGTATTTCATCCACATGCTTGACAGGAAGAGAAGAAAAATTAATATAATGATTTCCAAATTGTCCACTAAAGCAAATAACCTCAATAGAGTCATCATCATCAAATAGTTATACACCTCAAGAAAGAGATTGTTCCCACATAAAACGGAAATGGTAGCTGCAGAAATATAAACCTTATACAAGACAAGTTTGAACCCTTGGAAATTCGCCACAAACAAAAGATCGGTAATATGACTTTTTATATCTATTTTCTTTATGATATCAGTCTTAAGAAACATTTTAGCAATAAAGTGGTATATTTTATTTAAAGAACTTTTAAAGACTATTCAGATCGATTAAAACAAGAATGTCTTACTAAAAATAACTTTGAGCTTCATAAATGATCTTGAATGTATGAAAATTATTTGTTTATTAATTTTACAATATTAATGTGTAAAACAATTTTTTTTATGGTATTATGATTTTAGTTTTAACTAATATATTATCATTTTGGTTTTAAATAATATTTTGTTATCATGGGATAAAACACGCACATACATAATGATATTTTATATGTGTATAATTGTGAGTGAATGTGAAATAATGAGTAGTATTAGAATATTGGATTATTTTGTTTCAAGTTAAGTATAGATTTCAGCGCTTGGAAGGGAGGGGGAGAAAATAATTTAAAACTCTTTTCTAAAACTTGCTCTTTCAATTTTACTAACATTTTTTTTTTACATTCTATTTACATGTTGGATTTTTAAAGTATGTGTGCTAATGAGCAGATAATATTTTTTTAAATACTTTTCCTGGGGGGAGAATATGGTCAATGTGACCTCCAACTTAATACAAATACATTTGAAGGGAAAGGGGGAAGAACTTAAAATTAATCTGAGGATTGTTATATAATCAATTATTATTATTGTTATTCATGTCAATTTTCATATTATCTAGAAATTTTTATGTATATGTTAGAAATGTAGTAATAAATATTAGTTTGTTTTATTAAACGAGGCGTATATATTTCATTAAGTGTAGTCTTGGTTAAGTGTGATCATTCATCATCATCAATGGTTGAATATTAGTTATTTAAGATATAAGTAAATATGCTAAAATTAAGCAATAATTATGAATTTCTTTATAAAATTTAGTTTTATGTTTAGGCTTAGTCCTAGAGCTGTAGTTGAAACCCTTGTCATTATTGTTATTATTATCATCATCATCATCGTCATCAACATTTTAATTAATGAGCTGTTTAACTGTTTAAAGGCCATAAATAAATATTGATTTTATAATATTTAGTGATCTCATTATTATTATAACCACATCCCATCATCTATTTCATGCAAGGATGAGTGAATGGCCATCCTAAATTAGTTATATATAATCTGAGCTAGTGAACTTATAAAAATATTGAAACACATTTGTTATGTTAAGATCTGAGAAATGATTTATGTTCAATGAACTCCACTGTGGTTTAAAGATGTTTTACTTTTACCTAACTATTAGTGCTTATAGTGATATGGCTCAAAAAGCAAAATCTCTCATTTTTATTAGAAATAAAGTACCAAAAAGGGATTCAAACCTGGTACATGTGAAAGGTTATTAGATATAACCGTGTCTAGATTCAGATAATCTAGTGGCGCCCTGCTAGACCATATTCACTTAGTATTTGTTTAAACATGCACTTAACATCAAACCAAGAAATGAAAGGGGATAAGATCTACTACTATACCTGAGTTATATTTTATTGAATTACTAGTGTACTCACTCACGTGATTTCATATAATACTGGTTATAAATAATAATTTGCTTTATAATTCTTGATAGTGTTATATTTTGACTTCCTTTATGATCATTCTATGGACTACTCTAGGTATGGTAATATCTTTTTTTTTTGGATTCTTTAATGATGTTACAATATATATATATATATATATATATATATATA
>JAQFVV010005320.1:0-14938 GCA_028023455.1 Epiperipatus broadwayi | reverse complement strand
ATAGACATATTATTGGTACAATATAAAGACATTAGAAAAGTTTAATTTACAGATGCCCATAAAATTTTAAAAATACAATGGTAAGATCATAAAACCAATGAATATATTTTTCAACTTACTGCATAATATACTATAGAATTCACTAGTGTAACATGATATATTTGTTGGATTAGACATAGAATCAATGAACAAGCCATGACTTCCTAAATAAATATTTTATGGTGAACTCATGCATAGTATCATGGAGGGGAAAATTTCATCTACATCATAAGGATTATCTGAAAGACATGCTAAAGAAATACAATGTCAGTTTGTTATCATTGGGAAGATATGGTGAGAACATAATACATTGGAAAGTTACAATCAGACATAGTAGTGACATATTTCAGAAAAAAAAGATTTATACTGGAGAAATTAAACAACAATATTGTAAAGTAGAAAAATGGACCAGCATGTTCTATATATGGTTCACAGTATTGATTCATATAATCATTACAAAATGTACTCTCGAGTAGTTTTTTCTTTTCTTCTTTTAGTCGAGGTTCCTCCTGAATAACCATATTTTATAAATGAATGATTACTACTATTAAAACCAAGTTTATATGATGTCCTGTTGTCATTTGTAGGCCACTTTGTAGGGTCCTATCCAACTTAATACAGTTAAATCTGCTCTTTCTAATCGAGAAAATACGCGGCTAAAATGTGAGTTCTTAGAAAATACATAACTTAATTGTAAGATAGATGTGATTGTCCCTAGAAGTATATGAACATGGATGGTCTGCTCACTCAGCATACATGACGGCCAGCATGGTTATTTGATGGCTTACACCTCAGAGTGAATAAGAATATTTTTACAATATATACAATCAAGACAGACAAAAATAAATCATAGCCCTCTTATTCAGGAAGCCATAAAGTCACCAACTTAAGGTAGCAGGATGGTGGCTGAAGGCAGAGGGTGCTAAGAATCCCCTGATTGCAGACTCAGGCTGCCATTTGATGATGACTTTTTATTTAGGTATTTACAACTGCAGTTCACTTTCATGAAGAAAGATTGCAAAAGTCAGAAGAACTGTCTTATATTAAATGGGATATTATTGACCGTGAAGTTAGAAACAATTGATTTAAAAAGTGGACATACACTCTACTATAAAGGCACAAATATTGGAAATACAAATGGAGTAAGATTCATTATAAATAAAAAATGGAAGATAACATTGTGGAGATTTATGCCAAATCAGACATAGTGGAGAGATTAGTTTTACAACCTATTGGCAGATACCAAATGCAGATAATTCAGCTTTAATGCCCAACAAGTCCTCATAGTGATGAAGTTACAGAAGATTTTTATATGGATGCACAAAAGGCTTTGATCAGAGTAAACAACATTTTAAAATTGTTATGGAGACTTTAATGCTAGAATTGGTAAACAAATGAAAGATGAAAATGCTGTAGGTAGTTTTGGTTATGGTACTAGAAATGAGAGAGGACATAGACTTGTGGAGTTTGCAGAAAAAGAAACACTTTATATTAGAATTTTTTTTGAGAAAAATGTTAAAAGGAAATGGACATGGAAGCATCCAAATTGAAGGTACAGCAGAAATGGATTATATTTTGACTAACTGAAAATACATATTTCAAGATAATAATGTTCTTAATAAATTTAACACAGGAAGTGATCACCGATTAGTAGATGTAAGATACATGTTAATGTAAAACTAGAGAGACAAAAATTATTAAGAAAAAAAATATTTACAGTTGATATTCCTAATCTTCAGAAACATTCTAATGAATTTAAATTAGAACTTACAAATCGGTTTCAAGTATTAGTAGATTTTGAACATGATTCAGATTTGAATGCCATTAGTAGGAAAATGTTTATACAATTTTAAAAACTGCAACAAAGATAGCTGGTAGAAAAAAGCAGTAATTGACCAATAAATTTTCTACTGAGACTAGAGAATTTATGAAGAAAAGAAGGAATATGAGGATATACAACAATGATGCATTAAAAAAGATTGAATATCTCGAAATTTTGTAAAATAGTGCGGAAACAAGTTGAAAATGATATAAGAAAGTATAATTGTGAACTAGCAAGGAAAGCTGTAGAAGAGAATAAAAGTCTAAAAAGTGTAAAACAACATTTTGGTATTGGTAGGAAATTTATATCTGCAATAAAAAAAAAAGATGGCTTTATTACTAAAAAGAGAGATAACATCATAAAATGTGGAGAAGACTTCTATCAAGAATTATATAGTAATAAAGAACAAGTGCCTCCTATACCTATTATATCTTCTGAATTGCCCATAATTTTGAATGAGGAAGTGAGACATGCAATTAAATTTATGAAGAAAGGGAAGGCTCCAGGTAATGATGGAATTATAATTGATATATTAAAAGAAGCAGGTGAAGAAATAGAAATTTTTTTAGCAAAGTTATATACCAAATGTCTAAATGATAAAAATTTACCAGATGATTGGAAGAATGCGTAATAATATTAATATTTAAAAAGGTGATAAAGAAGATATTAGACATTACAGAGCCATCAGTCTTTTATCAGTTTTATACAAAATTTTTACTAAGATAATTACAACTTGTCTACAGAAAACACTGGATTTTCACCAACCAAGAGAACAAACTGGATTTAAAAAGTGGTTTTAGTACAGTAGATCATATCCAGGTATTGAGAGAAGTTATAGAAAGGACAATGAATATGAGTTGCCATTATGCTTAGGATTTGTAAACTATTAAAGGCATTTGGATTCTATAAACATTTCTTCAGTGATTAAAGCATTGAATCAAGGTGTAGATCCAGGATATTGTCATATTTTAAAGAATATTTACAAAAAATGCAACATATTAGATTACATAATGATAGTAGGAAAATCAACATTGAAAAGGATGTAAGACAGGGTGACTCTAAATCACCAAAACCTTTTAAAGAAGTGGTCAAGGTATTTAGTGGATTAAAATGGAAGCTACAGGAGTGAAAGTAAATGGAGAATATTTAAGTCATTTAGATTTTGCAGATAGTTGTTTTTGCAAATAATGGTTTAGAGTTACAGGAAATGTTGCAGGAGTTATCAGATGAAAGTAGGACTAAAGATAAATGCTAGAAGGCTTAAGTAATGTTTAATAGAATTTCTCAAAATATGAAAATAAAGATTGATTACGATGTGTTAGAAGAAGTTAAGTTACAAATACCTTGGTCAGATTATTAATACAGATGGAAACATAATGGATGAAATTAATCATAGAATTAAACTTGGTTGGAGTGCTTTTGGTAGAAATAACTTGATACTAAAAGGAAATATGCCTATGTGTTTAAAAAGGAAGGTTTTTAATAAATGTGTTTGCCAGTTTTTACTTACGGATCTGAAACTTGGACACTTGATAAAAGAGCAACACAGAGACTTCAGACCACTCAAAGAAGTATGGAGAGATGCATGCTGTGAGTAACAAGAAGGGTTCAAAAATGCAATGTATGGGTAAGAGAACAAACAGGTGTTACTGAAATCATTGAAAAAATTACAAAAGACTGAAGTGGTGTTGACTGGACATATTGTTGAAGAGATGATAACAGATGGACAATTGAAATTTTAAACTGGATTCCAAGACAATGTAAAAGACCCCAAAAGAGACCACATGTGAGATGGATGGATGAAATAAGAAAGTGGCAGAATTGATGTGGAAAAGAGAAGCTAAAGATAGAAAAAAATGGATTGAACTTAGAGAGACCTTCATACTGCAGTGGATTGATAATGGTTGATGATGATGACACAAGTATTTAATTAAGTGACAGTAGTTTATTATTTAAAATGCTTAATAGAAACAAGTTAAACTTTTAATAAATTAATATTTACATTCATTACTAGCAATTTCATAAGTTCTGAAAATATTACTTAGTTATAAATCAAAAGATTTCACGCTGTTGATTTAAAAATAATACAAGTGATTTAATTGTGAAGATGTTTAAAAGCTTCAGTGCTCTTGAGTCAAAATGCTCTGGATGGGCTTATTTATATAGAAATTTAAGTAAAGAAGAAGGTGGTTCCACCTTTTTCTTATAAAAATCTCTGCAGAGTTGCGACTTGAGAGCCACCCATACAGTCATCATTACATCTTATTAGCTGTTATATACATTCTAAATGTACATGTAGGAAGGTTTCAGCCTTTCACTTTAATTAGCTTAGAATAGGAAAGTCCAATCTCTTGGTGTCTCTGGATCATATTGGAAAAGAAGAGTTATCTTGAGCTATATGTTAAATATAAAAAATACTATTGAAAACTGATAAGCAAGAATAAAAATCCATCCTCTTATTGCTAGTTTCATTACATGTAGCATATGTAAGGTACCGCCAACCTGTGGAACGTTGCAAGAGTCAGTTGAAATATCAATAATCACAGCCTTGCCAAATGACTATGAGCACATATAACATCTGATATTACCAATTCTATTGGCTGTGCTTGAAAAATAACATGCTGGAAATATATACAGACCTAAAATTGAAGCTTTGCATATATATATTGTACTGGACCATACTCCCTGCGGAATTCTTTTCCTAATCTTGCACTGAGCATGAAGTGACCAAGATTCAACAGGTAAAGAAATGGATACCAATTTAGCCGATTGTCTGTAATCATGTGGATTGGTACTTCTAGCCAAATTGATAGAAAGAATGGATTGACAGGACTCTTCCCCAGTTAAAAATACCCTTTAGTTGATATCTTATTTGAATGCCCGAATATTTAGAACAATGGCAAGTACACACCTTTGAAAAATCTATTTACAAAATAGACCTTTATGCTCCACTTCTAGAAAAGAATCCAAAAAATGAATTTTTCACCCTCCTAGAAGGGTGTGCAATACCATATGTTCAGCGGAGCATAAGAATAAGATATAACACCCCGGTAGAGCGATATCCCTTTGTGGCTAGCTCAGTCACTCTACATCTAGGGTCTTCAAATGGGTAAGTTAAATGATTATCACAGGTACGTGGTTGATAAGGAAAGAATACATTTTTATCAATATAAATAATAATACGAAAACGAAAAATGTTTAATATTATGATTAAATATTTATTTAATCCTCAAATACCCACCACCGTGTCATACTAATGATGATATACTAACAAAAATACTAAATAATTAATTTTCCCAAACCATATATATTCGAAGCGTTGAAATAGATAAATACTAATTTTAAATAAGAAAAATAATAAATCCCTAAAGCTATTTACAATGTTTATAAGTACTGGAAGTGGTCTGAGCTCCTTTTTTACCCAAGTAGAAATAAATTTTACTTTGTGTGATTTGATATATATATTTTAGTTTTTAGAGATCTTCGGTTATACAGGCATATACTTTTACTGATGACTTTAAAACCTTTTTATTGATAGGAAATATAATAATAAAACTATACATATATTTGCACGATGAAATATTTCACTAATTACATATTTTTCAACAAGTCAATGGGTTGCATTGGCTCAGATACTATATCGTACTCACCATAAGGTACTGCATCTATTTCTCTTTTGCTATAGATAAATTTCTATACATGTATAAACGTGCAGCATAATTATACACTTACTATTATTTCAAATATAAAGTTATTAGAGTATTTGCTTACAGGGAATCTATAATAGATCAATCCCTTCTTACACGCATCTTGAGGTGTAGCAGTGACAAAAAAAAAAAAACTTAAAAAAAAAGATATACGGTTAAATACATTTTTTAGATATTCAACATGAGACATCGTATTCACCGAATATTATAAGTGTATGTACGCATATATACGCATGTATATTTGTATATGACTAATTTCAGGAGTAACAAAGAGGAAAACGAATAGCAACAACAACAAAAAAAAAAATCTCATTGCAACCTTTGTTGAAAATACAAGAATTTGACATAGAAAAATTGACTCAAAAGATTTAAGTAAAAGCTTTAACATTTATGCCCGTAATAACCGTAATTCAATATACATATGCGAGAGATAACACTCTCTCTTTTTTTAAAAAAAGATTAATAATAATAATAATTAAAAATAATATTAATATATTTAATAGGAAATATCAAAGTTAATTATTTCAATATTAATAAAACATCTTAAAATAAACTTATGTCGGCGTCTTCATTCTTCTCCTCTGGCCTCTGAGTGGGCTTCAAGTCAACTGGTTGTGTGGTGAGGACTTCATCCATTTAGGCATAGGCAGGGCGGCTGGAACTGGCGTGGTCACATCTTGGCTGGCTTGGGATAGAGAAAGGGCGGTGCACTGGCTGGTTGTCTACCCCATGGTCATTTTACTGGACTCTCTGGTAGATTGCTTCATATTTTCCTCTCTGTGTATATGATAATACTTTTTATCAAATGTTCATTTGCTAATTTGACTGGTTCATTAAATCTTTAAGAAATCATTAGTTCTTAAAAGAACTGTATAATGGATTTCTTAGAAAGTGTCAGCAGTAGTCTTGTTCATAAATTAATCTCTAAGTAGCTGGGTGCTTGGAGAATTCTGGAGCCAAAGTAATGAACGACTTGAATGCCTACGAAAGAATGAATCTCACAGCACTGACTAAACTATATCAATCCCACTAGCCCTCTGAGAAGTATGAATCAGCCAATCCTTTCAATTTATCTTATCATTTAGATTATAACATTCCTTACAATTTTTCCAATTAAATTATACATTTTAAGTTTGATACAATGACTCGTTTCCATATTGATTACTCCGTTTCCATATTGATTACTCCGACCACTTGCTTACAAAATCAATTCAAAAGAATTTTTAAAAAGATAACAGTTTAATTATAGCATTATCAAACATTTTGCAAAAGCAATTAACATTCTTAGTTTACAGAATAAAATTAGTTTTTAGAAAAGTAATTAAAAAAATATGTACAATTACATTGGAACAATTGCTTTTCTCTATTTGAATTTTTCAGAGAAAAGCCAAATACATAAAATAACATATCATAAAACATATACAAAACGGAAATATAAAACAAAAAATACATGAGTTTACTCTACAATATTTTCTATGTCAATTTCATATTATTTAAATTGGTGTGTGTGGGTATTTTAATGCTCAGACCGAATTTCCATTATTAATATAGCACATTTATATATTTGTTGTGCTTAATACATACTTTGTGCAAGGCCATTTGATAATGCCTGGGACAATATATATATGACAAAGATGTACATATATTTACACAATCACAAAAAATCGTAATGTTTTAAATAAAGTTTACAATTTTGTACATGACCATTTATAGCAGGGGTAGGTAATTGTTTTGGCTTAGTGGCTGCATAGAGTGGCAGAGGGCCGCATTGGGCCACATTGTGGAAGCAAGGTTAGTGGAGGGCCGCACCTTTTTCCATGATACTAATAAACACACTGCTTTATTCCCTGTATTACCAAAGAAATGTTGTCCATTCTTCATTAAACACATAACATTCATCACCAATTTTACATTTTTTCGGAGGGTCCATGGTTTCACTAAAGTTGAAAATGTATGCTAATGCAAAGACAAAATTGAAATTAACCAAATCAACTGGAAAAGCACTGCACATTGTATCTACACTGTGTATTGATGTGGCCATCCTGGTGGAAAATATGAGATGAATTTTCGGTCATGCATGGGAAGGAAATCTCAGTTCAAGGCAGATTTTTCTGATTGTCTTGGAGGCGCATGTGGCCCTCAGGTCACTATTTGCCCACCCTGATTTATAGCCATCCTGAACATTGGGTTGAACATGTTAGAGACAAAGAAAGCTTCTATAGTTCTCATTTTTTATATAATTTAAATATAATGCCCACATTATAAAAATTATATTTTACACAAAGAGACTAAATTATTGTAGTAAGGACAAAACTTAATTTTATATATCAGCATTTAAATCACAAGTCGACAAAGTTGTTTTAGATTTTTATTAACACTACTTTGTTAATAATCAATTGCTTTAAATAAATTTGAAGAGACATTAGCTTCAATCATCTCCTATAATACATATTTTGTTATGGCTACGTATTAAACAAATTTATTGCTAGTAACCATGATAGGAAGAGGGAAAGAGATTGTATAAAGTTTTATAATTTTTTTATGTTAAAAATTCTTTAATATGGCATTGTTAATAAAATTATTCAATGAGTATAGTTCGCTAAAGAAAGAATTAACAATATTATATATTAATTTCAGTTTAACACTGCTTTCAACCCAGCAGGTCATGTTCTTAGCACTAGATAAAGTCAGATTTGTGAAAGAGAGAAAGCAGAGAATGAATGTATAAATTAGTATATAAATTGATAATAGATATACATATTCTACTTGTATGATAAAGCAACCTATGAATCCTTTTTTATTTATTGCATGAATGTTGTTGGTGTTAAATCAAACCTCTTTAAATTTTCTCTTCGATCATTATGCTCAACACAAACTACAGTACTTTGATATTAAGTGAACTTGTGACCAGAATCTATCTCATGTTCCAGGAATAATGTGGGGTCTGTTTTAGGTTGTGCTAACTTAATGGAGTATTGACATAGGATTCACTGTAATAAATTGCATTTCAAGTAGGTTCATTGCAACTAATTTTGCAGATAATCTTGATGATGTAGTCCAGAAGCAACTTATCTTTAATATTATTTAATAACTTTCAGATTAGGAGGAATTCTGAAGCTAACATTGAGTTCCTTGGAGCAAATTGTTTTTAATCTTTTCAATACACTGGGTATAAATGAAAGGCTAATCCATGCATTAGTATTGGTATGATCTGGAGGCCTGGTGCTTATTCTGGAATAAAATTTTTTGAGGGATTTTATTAAGAAATTTCCGATCATAACTTACATTGATTGAGCACTTTGATGTAATTTGCAATATTATTTTTTCTATCTGCCTCAAACTGTCTAAGCTTTTAGTTTCTGCAAAGGAAATACTCGAAGCCATCTAATTTGGGTGAGATGGAATATGTGAACAAGGATGAAGAACATTGCAGATATTTAATGGACATTTTATAATTAATTTCATTATTGGATTATAGTATATACATATCCAAGAATTTTATTCATTTAAATGCATCTTCATATTCTATGGTCCACACCAAAAATGATAGTTGAGTCAGTTCATAATAATTTCTACCTCAGCATAAATAACCATGCCATTGACATAGTATATATATAAGAAACAGATTTACTGTTCCACATACATATTCATAAGATCCTCCCTCCCTCCATTTAAAAAGACTAACATGATTGTCGTTAAAAAAAGATTTAATGGTGGTTAAGGAAAAACTAAAAAATTTAAAGAAACAAAGGAATCATGAAAATTGACAGCAATGAAAAAGGAAATATTGTTGTAAGGGGAATGACATCTGCATTGAGGAATGCCAATTGATATTTCCTTCCTGCAACATACTCATCAGGAAATTGACAACCGAGGTAATAAAGGGGTTGTATGGCAGTCCAGTTATATTTGTCACCCCACTATGAGGCCTTATCTAGCTAGCCTATCCATAGGCATAAGACAGCTAGAAATGAGTAATAAGAAAAAGAAGAAATGGAAAAGGCATAAGCAGTTCACGATTCTGTGATGTGAACAGTGCATGTGATGCAGTGATGTGATTTATTCAAAAAGGGTGGAAAAATGAAAAAGAACATAAAAATGAATGGCATAAATGGTAGATAAAGAATAAAACAGGCATAACAAAGACTTGGAGTTAAATCATGGTATGGATGGAGAGAGAAGCTTATCAAAATTGAAATAAAAAAGTACAAATAAAATTTAAAAAAAAATATTGATGATAACCAGATCAAAAACAAAAAAGATGATGAATACAGAAAGTATAGAAAATCTTCCTGAGGAAGAAGATAAACAAGAAGTCAAAGCAGACGATCAAAAGCAGTCACAGAAAAACAGGGGAGACATCCATGTTAGCCCAGTTAATGGAAATGATAAAAGAAGACAACAAACAAAAGAGAGGATCAGAGAGAAGAAGATATGGAGGAACAGAGGGAAGAAGATAACAGGAAAAGAGATAAAGAAAGAGAAAAGACAACAAGAAAAGAGAGGAAGATAAAAAAACATAGAGAACAGAGAGAGAAGAAGACAAAAGAGAATTGAAAAAACAAATTAGAGAAATAACCAAAAGCCAAAATGAAAAGTTCAGCCAGTTAATAAAAAGAAATGACTAACAAAATATTAAAAGTGAAGGAGGAAATAAAAGGCTCACTAATAGAGCAAGAAGTCAAAATGACCCAGATATGCGCGGCCATGGGTACAAAAATAAGAATCCAAGAATCCATGCAGGAGAAGATAGATGAAATTGACCACCCAGATGAAAGAGATAGAAATAAAAAATAACAATACATTGCTTAAACAAGGAAAGGCAGAAACAGTCCCAAAAGAAAGTCAAAAAGAGAATTATCAAGTTAGTCATGATGTCCCTATAACTAACCAGATGTCTGGAATGGTAAATCAATTCTTGGAAAATCAGAACTTTTCAGGGAGCTGTAATGAAGCACCTATAGAATATGTAAAAAGTTTGGTGAGGTACTTTAGTGTTAATGTATTGACAGAAGAGGCAAAACTGGCAATAGCATGTAGTCATCTCCAAGGTGCAGCGCAAGCATGGTGGGATTCACTGTTTACCCAACCTACAAATTTTGATGATTTTAAAGGAGCACTAATGAGCTGTTACTTGAGTGACGATTATCAGAGGGGATTAAATATAAGGTATCCCAGGAGAAATGTCCACCTGGAGAGCCTTATACACCCCTATTTAGAAGACAGGTAGTCAGGTTAAAAGCCTTGACATCTGACCCCCTTATCTGAACTCCTGGATTATTAGATTGATATGGCACAGCTTCCCAAGTTATAAAGAAAGAATGCTAATTGGGACTGATCATCAATCTATTGAGCAGATTGCTGAACTATTAACAGTATATGATAGTAGTGGTGCATCAACAACCAAGTAAGGAGAGCAAAACAACCACAAAACAAACCTCCCTATAGAAGAGATGGGCCTAGAATAGAGCCATCAGATACAAAAGTAAAATGCCTCCTCAAAAAAATCAGCAACTATGACCCACCACTATGGTATGATCACCAAAGAAAATGGGATATCACTTCTATGGAAAAGGCAAGAAGATATTGGGCTACAGGCAATATGCAACCCATACCAAACCTAGGTTATAAAGAAGATCAAATATTAATGACAACTCACCGAAAAGTGTAGCTAGAAATCCAAGCCACCTACCATGATGAGTACACTGGCCTGAAAAATGCCAAAAAATAGGACAAAATAGAAGAACTCCTCCTCCTCTCTCTCTCTCTCTCTCCTCCTCCTCCTCCTCTGTTCATCAGCTTCAAAACAAAAGAAAGATGCCATAGGAGAACTGATCATGATCATCAGTCTCCCAAGCCAGACTTTAAATACAATGCAGAACAATAAAATAGAGATAGCTGATGAAAGTAGTTTGGTGAGTGGGATGTAATGATGCTGATTTTAGTTTTTAAAGTAAGGGTGGGAGGATAATGAGCAGGGCTGCTTGGATGTAACATTGTTAATTATGATGCTCCAAGTATATGCTCAAGCACTATCCAGATTTGGAAGGGTGAGCTCTGAGAGTATGAATCCACAGTGTGTAGATAAGACCTCATGAATAGGCCTGGTCTCATGAATAGACCCAATGATGTACGCCCTTAAGACCCGTGAAGCTGAGCAGGGTTAGCTGGAATGCCAAATTGTTTTTTCATGGCTCCTAATCTTAGTTGGATGGTCCCTCTAGGTACAAGAGAGGTGTGTTAAATGAGATTTACTCATGACATCATGGGTGTGTACTGGTAGTTTGTGCTGACCAATTACTTAATCTTAACATTGGAGGCTACAGTTCATGTATTCACTTTTCAAGATCTATCTACCCATTTCATCAGCACAACTAAAACCAGAAGAGAAATGCGTAAGGAGAAATGATGTGTATAGTATGGTGGAGATTTCACTCCCAAAATTTGGTGAGGGGTAATGAAACAGACCTACTGTTCCATATATATAGTCAAAATACTTTACCCCCACAACACATTTAAAAGACTAGGCCTTGATTGTTGTTAAAAAAGAAAAGAAAGACTTAATAATGGTTAAGGAAAAACTAAGAAATTTTAAGAAACAAAAGGAATCATGAAAATTGACAGCAATAGAAAGGAAATATTGTTGTAAGGGGATGACATGCATTGGGGAATGCCATTTATTAGTTCGTACCTGCAGCTTGCTCATCAGGAAATTGTTACAACCGAGGTAATAAAGGTGGTTACAATATAAATGTGAAGAGGCTGGCAGCCAGATGGACTATTCAGATATAACCATCCATTCATTTGAGGGCATCATTAAAGAGTTGATCTTGTTCAGATCAAAGAGCTAATTCAATTAATGTGTCATGGATTATATCTATGGATTGCGGAAGTGATATTGAATCATATAAATTCCACCTCATCCAATGAGGCAGCTTATATTGGAGGTTAAACTTCATAGCAATTTTATCAGCTATATGCAATCAAATGAAGACTTGATTGTAAATTCACTGCCCTTCTACCGCAATCTGTAAGCTATTCAGCTATTATTTTGAATGTCTTGTGAAGTACCTAGAATTTTATTAATTCTCTGAGAGGGTGATTCACTTTACGAATCTTCACATTGCCAAAGATTCTTAGGAGGATAACAGCTGTGGGATAAATTCTTCTAAATTCCAGATTTATTGATTGCTTTATTTTAATATTTTCCTAAAATGATGCAATGAATTTATTCTTTGATCTTTTTAAATTATATGCTTCAGGCATTCAAATTTTTAATTTGCTAATTTGCTCATAAAACCTTTATTTCCTATTCTTCATTAGATAAAAGAATAAACCTTCGGACATTTAATATTATTGGAATGTATAAACCTTTTTAGATAATTTATATTATTAATCATTCTATTTCCCTTTGTTTATTTTAATTGGATAGGAACATAATGCCTGCATATTTTATCAATCACATTCTCTTTCTGGTTGGTATTTTCATAATTGGCTTGAAAATATCAGCTCACCATCTTAACACAGACTTTTCCAGTGACTGTGGCCGATTCAGACCATAATCAAGAACATGTTTTTGACATTCTTTTGGAAAGCAAGTTGGGTCAAATTAACAAAAAATTAGTTAAATCTATTCCCTATTTATTGTATCAAAATTTCTAATTTTGTTGTATTTGCCGTTTAATAATAATACTATATTCAGGCATTTGTTTCCCACCTTGTTTAGAATTACTGCTTTGACTCTTTTCAATATTCTTTAATTAATGTTGTTTTCTTGTGATAAAACTCTCCATGATATTGCCGCCTGTGCAAGCCAGAGTAATCAATGGATCATAGAAGGCTTGTGCATAAAATCCCTATCCTAATGCCTACTCATCAAACATTCCCCAGACTCGTTTCTTATTGGGCCTTCATCATCTAGAGGAGCGCCTTTGGATCTGAGAGCACTGTACCCCAGATCTTAGGATTTAATGCAACCATCCAGCAGCCACCTTTTATCTCTGCTGACTACAAAACTATGAGGTCTTATCCCAAATTAACACTATATTTATATTTTTCAATTTATCTTCAAGCTCATTAGCTTATATAGGGGGGGGGGTCATGGAATTTTGGTCTGATACTTTTCGTCTCTAGTACGATTCATTTTGGTGTCTTTGGTTCTTTAACAACCATAGCCACCACTATCCTATTTAGTGCAGGATTGACTTTGGGGAAGTAAGCCTATATAAGCTAATGAGCTTGGATTGAAAATATTATATGTGTTTTCAAATTTAAGACTTGTGGTTTTGTAGTTGAATAGACATAAAAACTGGCTGCTGAGGGTTGCATTAGATCCTAAGATCTAGGTGCAGTGCTCTCAGATCCAAGGATCCTCACTGACAAGGCCACAAGCCTGAAACTAGTCTGGGGATATTGGATGAGTAGGCACTAGATTGGGATTTTATTCACAAGCCTTCTGGCATCCATTGATTATTCTGGGCTTGCACTGAGTCGCAATACAAATATGGAGAGTTTTGCTCTGTTATCAACAATTAATGTGCTAGTATAGGAAATGTGATCATGTGATGCTTAATGGTTTAACACCAATCCTGCCTAATAGGATAGTGGTGGCTACAGTTGTAAAAGAGCCAAAGACACCAAAATGTATGGGTGCTGAACTGAGTTCAGACTCCATATGACTATATAAGCTATTGAGCTTAGATTGAAAATATTTTTGTGTTTTCAATTTCTGCTCTCATATTTTGTAGAAGTGGAGATAAAAGGTGGTTGCTAGAGGGTTGCATTAGATCCTAAGATCTAGATGCAGTGCTCTCAGATCCAAAGCTCCTCACTGACGAAGGCCACAAGCCAGAAACTAGTCTAGGGATATTGGATGAGTAGGCATTAGATAGGGATTTTATGCACAAGCCTTCTGGCATCCATTGATTACTCTGTTTAGCACAGGTGGCAATACTGTATGGAGAGTTTTGCTCTGTTTATCAACAATTAATGTGCTAGTATAGGAAATGTGATCATGTGATAATATTGTTGACCTTAAAATATCTAAAAGTATGTTCATTCATTTAGACAGTCCTAATTTAGAGTATTATGTAACTAACTATATTACTAGGGAACTATAAAAAGTTAGATCAGTTGAGTATTAATTATTTCCCCAAGTTTTCTGCTAGAATGACAACATGGAAAGTCCAGGACCTGTTGTCCAATAGAAAATTAGAACAAAAGCATTACAATGTCGTACATTAAATGGAGGAGATAATGTATTATTAGTTCATTTTATTCATGCATGCATATTATTTGCATACATAACATATATAATATGAGGTATTTGTTTGAAGTGAGATTTTGGGACAAAGCTCCATGACTTGATGAA
>JAQFVV010005319.1:0-14953 GCA_028023455.1 Epiperipatus broadwayi | reverse complement strand
AGATATTCATCTAATTTTTGGTCAGTATATCTAACTATTTATATTTGGTAAGGGTAGAACAAGAGAAGAAATTTTAATCATGCAGTTTGGTTCATCTAGTGAATAATTCTTTCTTGTTAATTGTTTCTTTTCTAAAAGCTTTAATTAAGGTTTTACTGTGGTAATTTATTTAAAGACTGATTTATTTGTTGCAAATGTTAATAAAATGTATGTTATAATTAAAAAATAAATTAGTAGCTTTAAAAAATTGTTATCCATCTGTAATTACCAATTATAAAATGAAGATTGTCATAGATAGTTTAATCGTTTGAACAAAATGATAAAGAAAAAATAAATATACAAAAAGTAGCTGTGAAGAGAAGATAAAAAAATTGAGAAAAGAATGAATGCAAGCTTCTATATTTGATAGCAATATTGTTTATAAGAATTAAAATAGACTGTTAAACACAGTACAAGAAAAAGTAATTAATTGATTATACTAATTGTTTCAATTTTCAAAGATATCGTAAAAATCAGGAGTTTTCTAACTTGGGGTCCTGAGGGTCATAGTATAGCTCAAATGGCTATGAATGTGTGTTATTGCAAAATTGTAAATTTATCTAAACATTATGAGATTTTTAGTTGATTAGAAGTATCACAAAATGATTAAAACATTGTCACGTTGATATCCTAATACTATCACAAATATCTATCTAGTTTCATGTTTTCCTCTTTTAAATACTTCAGTGGATAATGTATTACTTAGAGGTGCTCATTTAAAATAGTAATGATAAATTTTAATTTGCTCAGTGATTTTAAAAGTCTCTCTGACTTTGTAGTCATATAACTAGAATTATTATTTAAGGAATTTTTGTTTCCATGAAAATTATGCATGCTGATCTTTTGTATATATATCCTATCAGCTTTCAATGATAGTTTTGCAAACTTATTGTGTAGCCCAAGACATCTCTTCTTTTTTTCAATTTATCTCAGGAGATGCCAAAAGGTCGGATACCCCATTCTCAATAAAAATTAATGAAACAGTTAATATGGGGCAATATTAGTGATGGTAACTATGAATTTAGTTATGTATAGAGCTGAATAAAGTAGCCGTAAATATTGATATGCTAGAATAATTGTATTAACTATAATCATATGTTTTTTAATAATAACATTACATTGTTATTAAACTTGACATTGGTGAAAAACTTTACATACAATACACTTTAAGATAAAAAGCTAACTGAATCTCCATCCATATTGAAATCAATATATATATATTGTAATCATCTTTTTTGGTTTATAATCAGTGTATTTATACTCATTTTCAAAAATCAAATATCCTGTGATATTTAAATTGAAAGCTAATAACAGTTAGATAACTATTTACTAAACAACAGTGGCCGACTAGATAGACTGGCTATAGTAAATTACTTAAAAGGAAAATTTCTAGAATTTGAAAAAAAAAATCTGTAAGCGCTCATCAATAGTATACCCTAATTCCCAGGTTAAACCATTACAATTCCAAAAATATTCACAATAAAATTAAATTGTATACATAAATTTAGTAGTTATTTTGCATATGTAATTTTATTGTTAAATATTTTTTATTCAGCTGAAATTGAAACTAAACATAAATGCTACTGAAAATTATAAGATTTGAATCTACATGATGAATTGAATATACTGAAAATTCTTTTCAAATAAATTCTGTGATAAGTCTATTTAGATACATAGTTTGCATTGCATGTAACTGTTTTTATTTTCATATAGTTTCTTTCCTCTTACAGCATCTGGGTACATGCTGTGTTACCTATGGAATAAAAGGAGGTCTTGGTCATCCTGATGATCAGAGGGCAAAGTATACAATCCAATGGGAAGAGTAGCATGTTAAGCAAAGGGTCACCTTGCCTGGAAGCAACAGGGAGATCAAGGACAAGTTCCTAATAACTTCTTTAGCTTTCTCAATGAACCTATTTTGTATCTGACAACCTCATTGCAGACCCTGACCTGCAAAAATCATACTGGGAACCCTAGGAAATTTTGGAAACATTTAGAAAGTAACATTTTTTTCCTTAGTTGATCTGCCATACTGCAGTTTTCACAGGATTAACTTTCAGGTGGTACTTCGGCAGCATATTCATTTAATAGTTGGTAAAGCCGGGGAAGGAGCTTTGTAGATGGAAGGATGATGGTCACATCATTATATGCGTGATGTATCACCTCCTGCTAGTGCCAGAACATATATACCAGGTATCTTGCCTTCTAAGGGCTAAATGTACATTACAGATGAAACACAAGGTGCTAAGCAAAGCAATCCCTGGGGCACAGCGCATATGAAAGGTTGAAACCCCAGGGGAGGAGAGCCATCCAAAGTTAGTGATGATCTTGACATATACCAAAGGGACCCCATAGCACCTGAACACAGAAAATAGCTGACTAGGCACCACAGTTGAAAGCCACTGCAAAATCCAACTGGACAACAATGGGTTGCAATTTTCTCTTATCCCTAATGTATTCCCACCAGTATCATGAATTTCTTGACTGCATCCCCTGTGAATTCCATTATGTGTGAATTGATGTCTTAAGATCTTTGTAAGCAGCTGCTGCTGAATCCTATCCTTAACTATTAATTCTACCATTTTTATAAGAAGAGACGTCATAGATATTGGGCATAAATTTATAAGACCAGAAGGATTTGCTTGTTTTTTAGGAATGTTACAAAAGTGAGCAGATAAAGATCAGGGATATGCTGAAATTCCCCTGCCAACACATTGATCACTCCTAGTACCATGGGCACTGTGAACCTGCACAGGTGGACAAGGATGGACCTCATAATCCCATGCAGGCCTGATGGGTGTTTTTTTGGGGATAGGCCAGCAGCTGCTGAGTGATGTGATCTTTTGTAATCACTTGTCCCCTCCTCCCACCAGATATTTCCAATGTTGTAGGGCTGGCTCTGCAACTTGGTCTTGAAATGACTATGAATTTTTCTTAACATTGCATCATTTAGAAAACTGTGGTTATATATCATGACCATGGAAGGTACTAAAAGCAAAATGGGTAGTAGAAATGGAGGTCCACAATGGTAGGGCTCATACTAGATACAGATCAGCTATTTAGCAACAAGAAAAGAAAATGTATTGGGAGCACCTTCAAGCACATGTATCCCAACCAGCAATAAAACCACAGGAAGACTAGATATATCCATAAGGTCAATTGTCAGGGAAGCTAGATCTTGGGCCATGGAGCCCAGATTAATGAACTTAATTATCAAATATGACCTAAATGCACCTTTGACAAGGCAGTTCAGAGTGGACTGCAGAGAATTCAAGACATTGCTCCAACATGTACCCCTCTGTGGCAAAGATGAGACAATGGACCATATATTCTTTCACTGCATGAAATTTATGGATCTTGGAAAGAAGGCTGCATTCTAGTGTCTGGTCAGGATGTGCCTCAATACTGGATATATGTAAAGCAATGAGGAGTGGCACTTTTGCCACAATCTGGATAGCCATCATAATACTGTTTGCCAAATGGCTCACCAGGTGTCACCTCATTTCAATCCAGCATGAAAAGTCTGGGAGGTGTTCAGAGAACTCATGTGTAGTTTAAAAACTAGAGATTACCTACTGGACTTACTGTCCCTGTCTCAAATTGAACTCCGATACTTGGGAACAGATGACACTGGACCATATACCAAATATTGCTACCAAAATTCTGTCCAAGCTATAGAGGTGGATGCTGAAGCTATGCCTTGCTGGAGTAATTGGGGTGACCATGAATGGTGGCCTGAATGCATCACTGCATCTAACATAATTGTGGAAATCAATGGGTTCTTTACATTTGCAGATTCATCTCTGTAGGGGACTAGAACACTCCCACAATGGAAATAGTGATATGGATGTGTCAACAAATCTTATCCTTAATCATTCAATAGTTAAGGTGCCTTAAATAAATTTGTTGCAGATTCATCTCTGTAGGGGATGAGAACACTCCCACAATGGAAATAGTGACATGATATGTCCAACAAATCTTATCCTTAATCATTCAATAGTTAAGGTGCCTTAAGTAAATTTGTTGCAGATTCATCTCTGTAGGGGACCAGAAGGGAACACTCCCACAATGGAAATAGCTGACATGATGTGTCCAACAAATCTTATCCTTAATTATTCAATAGTTAAGGTGCCTTAAATAAATTTGTCTAGCTGCACAACGATTGATGACCTATGGGCTTTCATGGAATGTAGTCAACTACATTGAGGTAGGCTGGCACAGGTAAATGCTCAGGAGTGTATGGGACCTGGTCCTTTGTGTGGGCAGAGCAACAAAGTGGTACATTGGTGGATCCTTGATTTCAAGCAACACTATGTATCATAGTTCATGTACACTTCCAAAATACATTTATTTCTTAATAAAAAGAAAAATATTAATAAAAGCTGTTAATTATTTTCTGTTTAAAGATATTTTTAATCTTACTAGAATGGAAATGATTTTCTATAGTGACGTAACATCAATTAGGCTCTTAGGCATTTAACCAATTATAAGTCAGATAAAGAGATCAATTAAAAAAATACTAGTGATAAAATTTTGAGTTCCCTCCTCAAAGCAAGCTGGCCAATAATGATGCAAATGAACACACAGATTCATTTCCACCAAGATAAATTAATATGGGATGGAAGGAACTGTGATCTTAAAGAAACAGACTTCAATAAACCTTTAGCCATGGAAAGTATGTTTTAAATGAAATATGAAGTTTAATTAATTAATATGAACTTTTCAAGTATTAATTTCTAAGTGTCACTTAACTTTTAAAAGTAATCTCTTACATGATGAATAAAATTTTAAAATATTTATACTTGCTACTATTTTTTATTCTCATTAATTTCATTTAAATTAATAAATTTAAAATAGCTATAAATGGCTGCATAGATTCATCAAGATTATATTAGTTTAGTTTTTTTAATTTTGGGCTAATTGTTTTTTTATAGTTGAAGCGGTTTTTTGTGGAGGGACGTATGGTTGTTTTAGTGTCAATGTAATCTGGGGAGTGCATTGGAATCTCATTTCCTTGTGTCATGTTAGCATACAGGACATAAATACCACCTGAATGCATGGCCAAAAATGATAGCCATTGTATTACCAATGTAGACATATTTTCTACACCATTGATTTTCTCTATCCTCTTGTTGGGTAAGCCGACAAAGTCGTATATCCCCATTTTTAGAGCATCTCTTTTTATACATATTTCAAATGATGTCATTCTTCTGAGGCAGAAACACATTCCTGCTTCAGAGAGAACATAATAGCAGGGTCTTTTTGAATATGATCCATGCAAATATGGGCATATTCTTTTCTATTTCAGACCTAGTGAACCTTCATTTTGATATCACCAATTGGGCAGTGGATTGTTCCAGCCTGTTAGTGAAATTTATTAATGATCATGGGGGAAAAGATGCTCATTTCTTTCCACCATAATCCACTATTTTTTAATGATATACTGCAAGAGATGTAAATTCCTTCAGCATGATTGTGCTTTGCTAAAATTCTCATTTTGCTTTGATCACATTGGTATATCAGTAAGCTAATGTTGGTTTGGATACAAACTTTTAGCCTAGAGTTTAAAAGAGTTAGGGTTAGTTAAATGCATATTCTATATAGGGTATTTACACTTAGCAAAATATTAAAATTGTTTCAAATCTATTGAATGTACTCACCCTCTGCAATATAACTTTAAATCAAATCTATTTAATAGCTAATTCAATCTTCGGAATCTTTTGTATCAGTGTCTATGTGCCAAATAAAAAAAGTTTTATTGAATTAATTTTGGCAGTAACATACTGTATATATTTTATTAATAATATTTTAAAATCAAGAATTAGACATTTTAAATGTACTGTGTGATATTTTAAGCTCAGCTTCTCCATGAGCTGGGTGACTCAGGCTTTTTCTTAGATAAAAAAAAGTTGAACTTCTACCTGTATATAACTGCTACCTTTATAATTTTCTAGGGTTCGAATAGCTTAGTGGTGCATGGCAGCATAAGATAAAACTATGATGTTTCGATTACCATTATAATGTATATTTTCTGTTTGTTTTCATAATTAATTTTGGAATTTGAAAGCTATTAAACAATTTTTTGCTCCAAGTCTATTCTTGTTGGGAGTTTATTCTATTTTTAAATTAAACAGGTCTCATTATGTTTATTTTATTTAATTATTTTATAAAATATATATTATAAGAACGTCCACTCAACCCACATATATATTACAACATATATATTAAATCAACTTAATGATTTAATATTTATAAATAAGTTATATATTGCTTATCATTACTATGGAATATTTGTGGAAATGCCTGAAGAGAGTCAATTGCTATTTCTGTCCTTGAGCTCGAATTCCAAGAGTAACTTCAGGATTTTAGATAATAATATGGAACTTTTAAGGTGGATAGTCTAAAGGCTGATATGGATAGGATGAAAAACTGAAATAAAAACTCACCACCACCATAATAATAATGCACCACATGATTTGGATGTAATGAGAGACTGCAGACTCTGAAGCTTGACAATAATTCTCCGGTGATCTAATGAATAGCATCCCTCCCCCAAAATGAATTCATCATCTGTTCAACAATAAAAACTGTTGAAGATTATATTCAATATTGTAATTATATTCATTATTGTGATAATAGAATCCGATCCATTTCACTCGTTAATCAATCCCCTCTCTTTTCATAACAAACATTTCCAATATTATCATATTTTTCTAAATAAATTAGATTATTTCATATGAACAAAATAAGATAACTCTAATGTGATTATTTATACATGATTTAGCAGTTCCAAATCTAATCTGATGTTGTTTGTAATGTTATTCTTATTTATTCAATTCTCAAAAGATTTAACTAACACCACTGTTTAAAAGCATCTATACTTTACCACGACTAAAAATTTATTCCAACTTTATTAGACAATAAGATGTCCCACCTACAAATGATAATTTATAATCAGTGGTGGTAGTTAATTCATTATCTCCTTAGTTGATTAGGCGTAAAAGTAATGTCCCATCAAGCGACAAACATATAATCAGTGATAGTGGTGGTTGATTAATTATCTCCTTAATAAAACATTCTATAATCTGAATATTTTAAACTACATCATAAATTTTTAATGAAATCTTTGATTTATAAAGTCTTCTTTTATTACTCTATGTTAGATCAATATGTTACAAGCTACAAAAAAAACAAAAAAAAAAAAAAACCAATGATAAAAACAAATAAAGTACAATAATGAAGTGAGACAAGTTACAAACCAGGGGCTTCATTTATAGATTACAATTGATTAAAGCAATGTTTACTAAACAAGAAATCTTTTTTATGCGTAAGGTAGGAAGGTTCAACCATACAGTCCAGAAGGTCAAGGTTTCAATTGTTTAACATTAAATAGTTTGTAGGGTCATTCAAAAATGGCCGTCCATGTATCAATAAATCTCGCAATATATGTAAGCAATTTGTCACAATTCTTGATTTTTAGGAGCTTCCTTGTGATACTATGTCTATCCTCATTATAGTCACTATTATTGAAAACTTTTTTTTTTACATCTAGTGGGTCCAATTATTGCCATTGACTTCTGACTTGATGCAATCTCTTATCAAAATGATTAAGTAGTAATCCACATTGAGATTTTGAACAATTTAATTTCTTGTAGTCCAGAGGCCAGCAGCATGAGTGGATCAAGTGATCAAATCTTCATGCCTCTGATAGAGTAGGCAAGTGGGATCAATTAAACACAAAATGCTTTCTTGAATCTTAGAAAAATACTAAAAAAAAATCTATATAAATCTTAATTATTTAAAGATTTCATTAAAATTTATGATGTAGTTTGAAATATTGAGATTATACAATGTTTTATGAAAGAGATAATAAATAAACTACCATCATTGATTATAGATTATCACATGATGGGATAATCCTTATTGTCTAATAAAGTTTGGAAGAAATTTTTAGTTGTGTAAAGGAATGAGCCTTTTAAACTGTGATGTTGGTTAAAATTTTTGAGAATTCCATGGATAGCATATTAGACTTGAACCTTTTAATTCAATGTATACATACATATAACCAGATTAAAGTTATTTTATTTTTTGTTCATATGAAATATTCTAATTTATTAGATAATATATTATTTTGGAAATGTTTCGTAATAAAAAGAGGGGGATGATTAAGAGTGAAGCGATGGATTCTATTATCACAATAGTAACGATTATAATCTACAAGCAACTTTTATTTATTAAGCAGATGATAGTTCATTTTTGAAGAAATGCTATTTATTAAAGAATCACCAGAATTATTGTCGAAGTTTCACACTCTGCTTACGCCTTTCTTGCATTAAACCATGCCGTGCATCATCATCATAATAATAGTAAAACAATGTAATTATTTATTAATTGAACAATGTATAAAAAAATAGAATAGTTCCCAATGAGAATGATTTATAATAGCTTTAAAATTCCAGAATTAATTATGAAAAAGGAAGAAAAAAAAAGGAAAATATACACTCATATACAAAATATACAATTTATTAATACAAGAAAAAAAAACAATGAAACAAACAAATCAATAATCATCATCATCAACCATTCATCAATCCTGCAGGATGAAAGGTCTCTCCAAGTTCAATCCATCTTTTCCAATCTTTTAGCTTTTCTTCCACATCACCCTTACACACTTTCTTATTTCATCCATCCATCTCACATGTGGTCTCTTTCTGGAGTCTTTTTTAATCACTTTAAATCCAGTTTAAAATTTGAATTGTCCATCTATTATGATCTCTTCTAGCAATATGTCCAGCCCCAACTCTACCTTCAGTCTTTTGAATTTTTTCAATGAGGTCAATAACACCTGTATATTCTCCTACCCATAAATTGTGTTTTCGATCTCTTGTTACTCCTAAACATGCATCTCTCCATACTTCTTTGAGTGGTCTGAAGTCTCTGTATTGCTCCTTCTATTGCGTGTCCTAGTCTCAGATCCATTAGTAAGAACTAGAAAAACACATTTATTAAAAAACTTTCCTTTTCAAACACATAGGCATATTTTCTTTCAGTATCAAGTTATTTCTACCAAAAGCACTCCAACCAAGAATTTAATTCTATGATTAATTTTATCCATTATGTTTCCATGTGTATTAAGAAATCAATAATAATAAATGAAAATAGTTACCTACAATATAATTACCAAAGTTGCAAACATTTTTTAAATAAAGGAAATAGCTATCAAATTCCAAGAATAAATATAAATCAATCATATTCAAAGATACAACCAGTAAATTTACAAAGATTAATAGTAAAAAAGAAAACAATAAATAAAAATAGTTGCAACAATATGATAACCAAAGTTACAAACTTTTTATATATATAGGAAATAGTTAACAAATTCCTAGAATAAATATACATTAATTATGTGCTAGCATACAATGAATAAATTTACAAGGTTAATACAATAGTAATAAAAATAGTTACATGCCATACAATAAATAAAGTCACAAATATTTTTTTAAGAATAGGAAATGAAATATGAACGAAATAGAATTCAACAACTGGATACTATCATAACTGAATTATCTATGACTATTTTTCAAATTAATGTTTGGTAATGCCAACTGATGTTTTTGCTAAGTGATTATTAACAGTGAAAACTTCATGATTTAAAAAGAATGATGATAATGCATATCAATAGTGTCACTATATTTATAAAGATTTACAACAAACAATATAGTGGAGTTGTCATAAATATTCTGCACAAAAATCAATCCAAGTTTATTAGAAATAATACAGTATGATTTTATAAGGTATATAATGAGGATAATGTGTCAACAATACAACCACTCCAAATATAGATTTTATTAAAATAATAGATCTTGATAACAAGCATCATTAAAAAGTCAATGATAATAATAATTTATTTGTGTATTGTGTATTCACATTAAAAAGTCAATGATAATAATAATTTATTTGTGTATTGTGTATTCAGAAAACAAACAAATAAATAATACAATAATGTCAATTCCATACAAGAAAAATCTAGATTGAGGGATTTAAAATACAATAAATAAAATAAAAAACCTATAAAAGTAATATAATAAATTAAAAAAATATACATAATTACATTTCAAAGATAAACTTTATTCAGTACTCAATGATTACATAGGATTCATAATGATATTATACAGGTTATCTGTACATGTATATACATAATAAACTTATGTACAAATTACATATGTATAAAGTTTGTTACTCAAGTATGGATTATACCAATGATTATATATAGTTTGTCATAGAAAAATATATTATTGGGATGATTACATATTTTGGGGTATTTATACATTTATACAGAGTCTACATTTATATATATTATATAGTCACCAGTTTCAAATGCAATCAAACATTTATTCAATGCTGAAATACTTTTAACCAGTCATATATAATTAGCAGTTATAAATTTATTGTAAGAAACTCAATAAAAAATCTAGTTGAGCTATGCCACTTATGTTTTCACATTGCCAAACATTTTTATTAAATATCCATAAATGTTTTATCAGTTAGGCACTGAAAATGTTCATTGGATAATTCTCTTGTATGTATGGATTGTAGGCTTAGAATAGTCTTGTTGAGGCAGAAGCTTAAGAGGTTATAAATTGGGTCATGGCTCGTATGACCATGTGCCAGGAAGAGTATCAGAATAGGTATTTCCATGTCCCTAGATCTCAGCTATTCAAGTTTCCAGGATATCTGAGTATTTTTACTAAGCAAAAAAGTACAGGGACTGCACCAGAATACATGCAAACTTAAGGTAGCTGCATTGATAGCTGGTATATATGTGCTTATGATTTTATTTAGGGAGATGCTGCTTTACCTATATGTGCTTAACATCACATCACAAGTGCATGCAATAGCTAAGACAAGCATATAGAAAATGGTGTTTCATCCTCCCCATGGCATAGGCTGCAGAGTGGATCAATATTTATTACATATGATCTACTATACCTAAGGAGAAAAAAGATATGGGTAGGGCATGGAGGTTAACTTTCAACAAGAAGTCCCAAAAAGATTCTAAAAAGCATTTTTGTATAAATGAATCAATTGGGCATTTTTATTCCTAGTATTGGGGGTATGGGACAACTGGTTTGGGAGCATTATGTTGTATATGCTCCAATATGCATATTTACTTGGACTTTGAAATGATATCTGGTTATAGATGTTTTTGAATTTGTATGAGGGTGGAGTTCTATCTATAGGCATTACACTCAGTTTTCATTCCAGTACTGGAAACTGTTGTATGATGGCTGTTAAAAGGTTTATGCTTTTCTGAATATGAAAAACATGAATGGAATGGAGACTTAGTTCATTTTGGATAGCTGGTCTGCATAGATGTTTTGTGGAAATGGCAATCACCCTTTTTCACCCATTATATTGTTACATAGTGATGAAATCAAGGAAGTGAAAGATTTTTCAAATTTTATATGGGTGAATAATAGGTTATCATTGTGATGACAAAGCTGGTTATAGAGAGATAGTTTCAATTATAATTAAGATGTAAAATCAGAGTGAGAGAGAGAAGATAGTAATCCTTTTGGCACCTTTTAAAATTTATCTTGGATTTTGTGTCTGATTCCATTGGTTCCCAAGTTAAAAGGGAAACAATAAGGAAAGCAGTCAGCTTACCAGGATACATTTGTGCATATGGTTTGCCTATGTAAAGAAATCAGGCAGCTGTGTGTTCATATTAAACTTGAGTTTGAAAATAGCAGTGTGGTTATCAAGAAAGTAGGATTGACAACTGATTTTTTGAGATGAAAAAAACAATGATGCCATCCATGCAAGCTATGCATGGCTCGTATATATATGGTATTTGAAGGTTGGGAATATTTTGGTTGGATTTCCATTAAGAGATGATTGATGTATATTGTGAATAATAGAGTGCTGAGTTGTGATCCTTGTGGAATGGATTGACTTGGAACAAATAAAGGTGAGGATCTATCATTAAGAGATTAAGCAGTAAGTTAGTTATTGCATACAGCAGAGTGTGAGGTATTGATATGGTCTAACATATGGATTGATGAACAGGGACTAAATCAAAAGCAGCATCAATGTCTATCTGGATAGCCATAGGTGATATTTCTTTTGTTTTTAAACTGAAACCATGAACTTATTGTGCCATAGACTATCCTTTCTTTGCATATTGTATGGTGATAATAAAGGAGTAGTAGATGTGTTTTTATTTTTCCCTTTGAAACTTTTTCAAGGATTTTTTTACACTCAAAGATGCCATAGAGGGAGAGATTGACTGCAGATTGGAAAAAGTGGGACACTAGTGCTGATTTTTTGGTTGAATGGTACTAATGCAAATGGATATAGTCCCTTGTATATTGTAGGGTCTTGTGATGTATAGTTTGGAAGTTCATATAAGTATGGAACTGTAAAGTAACTAAGATTTGAAAAGCAAATTTGGATACACCATGAGACACTGGGTGATGTATTTGAAACTGTAGCAAGTTTGGTTGCTAATTTAGTAGTAGAGAAAGGAGTATCTGTTTCAGGTTTGTCAAGGAAATCTTAAGGTGGTTTGAAAGTATTCACTGGGTTTGCAGTTTTTGCTTAAAGTATAGATGTATAGGCTCAAGTATGATGTTGTGTCAAGCACTAATTATCCTCAAGATTGTCAACAAGCTATGGGGACTCTAACAGTAGAAGGATAGCCCAGAACCTACCAAATTTAGAGGGGTCCATGGCTACTGTTAGGTGGAGGCAAATTTTCCGTTATTTGGCTACTATGTACTCCTTAATATTGTTGCATGCATTGCTATAAGCCTGTACAAACGATTTTTAATGTATGTGTGGTTGTCCAAAGCAGGTCTGCAAATTGTAATTCTTTTATACTGCTCATTTACCAAGACTAACAGTCTGGATGGGGGGAGTCACATAATATGGGTAATAAGTTAGAAAGTTAATATTTTGATAGGTTGCAGTATATCTTTGACAGGATCAAGTAGCATCTTTTAAGTTTGTAGATATTATATAAGTTTTTATACAGTAACTCAGAAGTCTTGTTTGTTGTGAGAGGTATTTTCATAAGCTTTTTGGGAGCTAAGTGAACTATCTAATCAAGTGAAATCATTTTCAGAGTGGTCTAAGAAAGGGAAAGTGCAGAGAGTAAGGGAGTAGAAGCATCGGTCTATGAGAAGTGCATGATGGTTGTTGCAGAATGGGGAGTGGGATTTTGGTGGGAGAAAGTCTTTAGGACTCATAAGTGGTGCACTGTGATTTGATGTATTCATATAAAAGTAAAGGAACTGTAGTTCTTAATAAACTACCTATAAAAATGATCAGGAGTATAGGTGATGATGAAAGGAGAGAATTGATATTTAATATATTGTATTGGTGATTACAGTGAACCAGCTGGAATATAAAGCGTATATTAGGTTGAAGTTATATTATGATGATGAAATATCACTACTAAAGATAGAACAGTACACCTGATGGTGATAGTGTTATCTTTGGAGCAGACACAGTCTTGTCTACTCATGGGAGTAACGAAGGGATCAATTTGAGATCCAAATTTGAGATCCACTATATTTTTTATTTCAAAGAGACCAAGGTGCCAACACTGTAATCTGCCATGTCTATTTGTTTAGGCTGGAATTGCATGGCTGGATTTCAAACCTCTGTTATTCAAATTGTATTATTGCCAGTTCATATTCTCGTTATTGAGAGGGATTACAATGAGTTATTTAGTGATGTCATTTTAAAAGATCAGCAGTACAGTATTACTTTTCTTGATGAATGATATGTTCTTGGGTATTGACTTTTATGATATTGCATTTAGGTATAATCTCATGATTTATTTTTCTCATTATTCAGACTGCAAACAGATGAATCCATGTGTCTGGTTTGTGGAGGCCCAACATCCATGGGCATTAGATTGCCAAGCAAGTTATCAGCTGATGGCAATTCACTAATCCCTGGATTGTCAGTTTTTGATTTTTTGACTTTGGTTCTTGTATGGCTATTCAGGTCTTCTTTTACACCCTAAGAGGGGTTTGAAGTAGGTTGGAATGTCAGACTTCATAATATGAATGGAAATCTTATTGATTATTTTAGAGGAGTATCTGAAGAACTGTGTAAAAGTTTTAATCTTTGGAGCAGCTGGCTGTTATTCTCTGTTGTTTTTAACTGGTTCTATCTCAGTGGGATATTTGTTAATTGGAGTACATGTTGAGGTTGTCATTGCAGTCTGTGGATGGCTGACTGGTGTTTGCATGTGTGATAAGGACATGAACAATTTGGTCTATACAAAGATCTGTTGGGCAGATCACCTACACTTCTGAAATTATTGTAGTAATACTAGTTCTGCCTGTTATAATCTATTGTCTTTAACTGCTTCTATATCAATAGGCTGTTTGTTAATTGGAGTACATGTTGAGGTTGTTATTGCAGTCTGTGGATGGCTGACTGGTGCTTGCATGTGTGATGAGGGCATGAACATCTTGGTCTGTAGAGAGATCTGTTCAGGTAGACACTATTGCTGTAGTAATACTGGTTGGATGAAGACAATTGTCTATTTGTAGATTGAAAGGTGGTGTCAATGGCAGTGGTATAGCTTTGATTGTATTACATTGAGTGACCCAGTTGCCTATTTGGTCACATTGTGAGCATTTGATGGTTGCACATTGTGTAGCTAGGTGATAATGCTGGAAACAGGAGTAACTATTGTGGTTTTAGACCTCTTATGTAGAAGCAAGAGCATGGCCTCTTCTTGTACAGTGATTTGAATGGGAATGGTGGCTGGATGGATCTTTGTTGAGGTTTGATCTTAAACTCATGGTCATTGCTGTAAACTGGGATGGACATATCTTTCAGGTATCTAGGTTAATAGTATGATCTTTTCTAAATGACTCAATCATTTTCTAAA
>JAQFVV010005318.1:0-15044 GCA_028023455.1 Epiperipatus broadwayi | reverse complement strand
TGTAATGGTATGAAAAGTAGAGCTGCTTTAATCTAACCAAAAGATGCAGGTAGAGGGTTGAACCTCACCTACTCCTCCAGATTGCTACTAAGCGACTTACTCCTCAAACCTCACTATGCCCGATGGTCAGGAGAGAATCTCAAAGGGAAATTTTAACAAAGAAAAATCAGGTTTAAACTATTTAATGAAAATACAGAAATTTTTATTAGTTGAAATAATAATAGAAATGACAATTTGAGACTAAATAATTAAAAAAAATATTGCAAGTTATTTTCTTGCATCTACAAACATAGATAGGGATAGATATACATCAATAAGATCCAATTAATGTATTTTAAACAATTGTATTGTAATTACAGAACAATACCAAATTCAGCCAACAACTGGGTGCTTTAATTTTAAAGGAGAGAGTCAGAAAACATAACTCTAGGGTGAAATTACAAAAATGGATAACTTAGTTAAACTAGTTAAATAGATTAAGGCCATGTTCAAATATAGCCTGCATTTAAATGACAAAAATAAAGATAAATCTGCCAGTGGACATTTTTCAGATTTACTCAGAGTATTTTGAGCATATGATAAAGATAAGGTTTTATCCATAATGACATCAAAAACTATCGTGGTCCTTGATGATTCAATTAGATGAGTTTAGAAGCAAGTCTTGAGGCACAAAAATTTTATACATGGCTAACTTGAGGTCTGGATAGCACTCCGGATCTAACATGAGTTAGAGAAATGGAGCTTATTCGCCGCAGCATGATCCGAAGCTCAGGACCGGAGTATAAGTGGTTGTGTCCAGTAGTAATATTTGAAAAAGGATCGAGATCCACTTTATCATCAATGGCAATCTCGAAGCGGTGTCAGCTTTTGAATCAAAGATGGCAGGAAGCTATGGATATTTGCCGAGACACCCACAAATCACCGAGTAGCACAATATAAGAGAAAATGCGGTCAACTGACCGTTAAACTTTAAAAACCTTAAGTAAAATATACGTATATGAAGTAATATGACTTCAAAATTTTCTGAGACTGAGAAAATATCCACTCTTAAAAATAATTATTATATTACACCTTTTAACTAACATTAAAATATAAGAAAGATAGGTATATTGGTTAATCACTATTTAACTAGTTCGACCTTAGAGTTAATGAAGAGTTAAGATTTTAATTTATATATATATAACTGTACTGTATCCTCTTATATTTAATAAAATTATAAAACGCTTAAGCTATATCCATTTTAGACAAATAGATATATACTAGTAAAAACCCAGGCTGACTTGAAGAAAGTATAAAAAATATAACACAGGATTGGATCTTTCTTATAAAATGCATAAAATTGAACATTTTGATATATATACTAGAATGTCAAATTAAAAAAAAAACATTGAATTATTTTTCTAAAAAAAAAAAAAACAACAATTGCGTGTTCTGCTTTTTTCCTCTCTAAAAAATCAGTAAAACCAACGCAGCAGGAGGAATTGGAAGAAGTTGTATTCAAAGAATTTTTTAATAATTCCCGTATTTAATAGCAGGTCAAACAAGTAGAAATAAATGAAATTAGATTATTTCTCCCTTCCAGTTCCTCTTATATACATACATTTATTCCAAGCCATAAGAAAGAAATCGTGTTTCTTTAAAAAAAAATATAAGTAGTATACAATTCAAGTAATGTATAATGGCAATCTGTTAAAAAAAAAAAAAAATACATATATATTAATAGGATTAAGAATCGCCATTATATAGGCAAAACTTCTCTCCATACAGCAAGACAGAGTAATCAATGGATGCTGTAGCCTTGTGCATAAACTCCTTATCTAGTGCCTACTCAATCAATATCCCCAAATTAGTTTCTGGCTTATGGCCTTCATCAGTGAGAAGCCTTGAATCTGAGAGCACTGCACCCAGATCTTAGGATCTAATGCAACCTCTCCAGAAACACCTTTCATCTCTACATAACTATAAAACTATGAGAATAAAATTGAAACCACACTGATATTTTCAATCTAAGCTCAGTAGCTTATGTGTCATATGGGCCTGAACTCAGTTCAGCATCCATACATTTTTGGTGTCTTTGGCTCTTTTAACAACCATAGCAACCACCTTCCAATAAGGCAGCATTAGTATTAAACTTTAAAACATGACATAGTCATTATCTTCCATGCTTCCTCATAACTGTTGTTAAAATAGGCAAAACTCTCTCCCATACAGTAGTGCCACTCTAAGCAAGACAGAGTAATCAATGGATGCCAGAAGGCTTGTGCATAAAATCCCTATCTAGTGCCTACTCATCCAATATCCCCAAACTAGTTTCTGGCTTATGGCCTTCTCATCAGTGAGGAGCCTTGGATCTGAGAGCACTGCACCTAGATCTTAGGATCTAATGCAACCCTCCAGTAGCCACCTTTTAACTCTGTGTATATAACTACAAAGCTATGAGAATAAAATGGAAAACACACAGATATTTTCAATCTAAGCTCAGTAGCTTATATAGTCATATTGATCTGAACTCAGTTCAGTACCCATACATTTTGGTGTCTTTGGATCTTTTACAACCATAGCCACCATCTTCCTATAAAGCAGGATTGGAAGAAACCTTAGAAACATCACATGATCACTATCTTCCATGCTTGCTCATAACTGTTGTTAAAATAGGCAAAACTCTCTCCATACAGTAGTGCCACTCTAAGCAAGACAGAGTAAATCAATGGATGCCAGAAGGCTTGTGCAAAATCCCAACCCCTATCTAGTGGGGATATTCATCCAAGTATGCCCAAACTAGATAGGGATTTTATGCACAAACCTTCTGACATCCATTGATTACTCTGTCTTGCTTAAACACTACTGTAATGGAAAGTTTGCCCTATTTTAACAAGGTTATAAGCAAGCATGGAAGATAGTGATCATGTGATGTTTAAGGTTTAATAGCAATCCTTGCCTTATAGGAAGGTGGTGGCTATGGTTGTAAAGAAACCAAAGACACCAAAATGTATGGAAGTACTGAACTGAGTTCAGACCCATATGACTATATAAGCTACTGAGCTTAGATTGAAAATATGTGTTTTTCAATTTTATTCTCATAGTTTTGTAATTATGTAAAGATAAAAAAGGTGGCTGCTGGAGTGTAGCATTAGATCCTAAGATCTAGGTGTAGTGCTCTTAGGTCCAAGGCTCCTCACTGATGAAGGCCATAAGCCAGAAACTAGTTTGGGGATATTGGATGAGTAGGCACCTAGATAGGGATTTTAAGCATAAATCTTCTGGCATCCATTGATTACTCTGTCTTGCTTAGGTTGGCACTACTGTATGGAGAGAGTTTTGCCTATTTTAACAACAGTTATGAACAAGCATGGAAGATAGGGATCATGTGATGTTTTAAGGTTTAATCGCCATTATACTAGTCAAAATAAAAATAACAATGAAAATGTTAAAAATTATCAGACCTATATATATGAACACATTATAATTATAATACATAAATAACTTAAGTTTATGATTTAAGCCAAAATAAAATATAGAAATTGGAAATTAACGTTATTGGTAACCTTTAAGATTGTGTACGTCTTTATTAGATAGCCATGAAAACATTCTGGTTGGCAGATCATACTGATGGTTTAGGGTGATTTCTGTCCTCAGTTATCCATTTATAACAAACCGAAATTGGACAGGCAAAATTGTTCTAGCACTCTACATTTCTTGGATTATTCATGCTCAGAAGACAGGAAAACGATCGAGAGATAGAGAACCGAAAAATCTATTCAGCCATTTTACCTACAGCATCCATTTTAAGTTCTTTTTCTTGTTGTAGTTCTTTTCTTCTTGTCTATAGAAGGCTAGTGGCTTACAGATTTATTCAGCAGGGAAATCTAAGATATTTCCTTGATTGCAGAGAGCTCTTTCCAAAAAGTTAACTATATTTTTTTATTTCCTCTCCAATAAAAAGAAAAAATCTTTGTGGCTGCTGTTCAGTCCAAGCGGTAGAGCTGAACCAGGTAAAAAAGAGAACAATGAACAAGTTCTCAATTTATACCTAACTTGTTGGCTATCTTACATTCAATATCATTGTTCTGCTATCATTTTTAATTAAAATGTTTTTTAATTAATTATTCCTATCTAACTAATCTTTTTCTCTAATGAGTTCTGTGAATTTCATAAAATTTATGGAATATTTTAAAGTTTCTACTTATTTTTTAATTTAGCCTACATTCACTGTGGTTGGATTCAGGATCTTCAGTTAAACCACAGTGAATGGTAAAACAACATATATATATATTTAATAAACTTGCAAATACAATTTTATTTTTCATTTATCAATGCCCAATGAGACAGGCTGAGTAACATCCTTGGTGAGAATGTTCTGTGGTATGATGTATATACACATAGATATTAAAAATATTACTTTTTTATTACATCACACAATGGCATCACATGATTTCCTTAACTTACTTTGAATACCTGCATTAGATGCAGTTATTTACTTTAATTCCAATCCATTTATTCTAATCTTGAGTAATCATTGTGCACTGGGTATTTTTAAAACCTTAGGTTTTCAATCTGATAGTATAAAAAAAAAAAAATTGAAGACTGCTAATTGCAGACATAGTCAGAAACTAAACTGAAGATAAGGTCATAATATTATTATCCTACAATCATATTAATTACTCAAATTTAACAATAGATGGAGTCTGAGTAATGAAATAGTGAATATGTTAATAATAAGAAGAAAAAAATATGTAATGCAGTGAAGTGCTTATTTTATATCATCCTTGTGAGAAGTGTCTACCATCAGCATCCATTGGTTAAAAACTCACAATAGATGGCTCTGCAGCAAATAAGTGAATAGTGTTTTTAATGCAGTTACTGTTATTAAACATTTACAATTAACATTTAATTTCACATGATTCTATTATATGATTCCAACTTATACATCGCTGCTTCAATAGCATCTTTTCCTCCATCACAGTTATGCCACCTATTGTAAAAATTTTACTGTAATATTTTATCGATTTTATACAAATCTTGGCCATAAATTTAGAAGTTCCTATAGTGTCAAAAAACCCTAAGGATACTACAATATATAAATACTGAACTGGTTTCAGATCTATATAGCTATACAGGCAAGTTAGTTTTAGGTTTAAAACTATGTTTTTTAATATGGATGGATAGCTTGATAGTAAAACAGAAAGGTAAAAGATGGCTGCTATAGGAAAGATGCATTAGATCCTAGTAGTCAGTTGTATTTTTTAAAAACATAAAGCTCCTCACTGATGAAAGCATGGAATACTGAAAAGGATAGTACTGGATAGAAATTTATTACATACTATCATCTGACATTTACTAGTTACTAAATCTTACATTAAGTGGTATTGCTTTGATGAAAGAAATTAACATGGTGCTAAAATAGTAATGTATAAGCTGAAGGAAAGAGATAAAAACCATGTGATATTTTATTGGCATTATACCAATTATGGCTACAGGATAGATGTTCCTATAGTTGTTAAAAAACTTAAGGACATCATGACATTATAGAATTTGAACTAGTTTCAGATGTATATAACTACGAAACAAATTAACTTCGATTGATGATTTTCAATTTGAGCTGACAGCTTGACAGTAAACAGAAAAGCAATTAATGGCTGTTGGAAAGGAAGCATACATTAGTTCAGTTGTTAAAAAACTTAGGACATCATGACGTATAGAATTTGAACTAGTTTCAGATGTATATAACTACGAACAAATTAACTTAGGTTGATGATTTTTCAATTTGAATGACAGCTTGACAGTAAAACAGAAAAGCAATTAATGGCTGCTGGAAAGGAGGCATACATTAGTTCCTGAAAATATTCTAAGATCCCAAGGATTCCTCACTAAGGAAAAGCCATAAGCCTAAAACTAGTATGGAGATATTTGATAGGACAGTGCCAGATATGCAAATTTGTGGATTCTAATCACATCTGGCATCTACAGTTGTTAAACTTACAATAGGTGATGTAAGTATGTTGAAGCAAGATTTAACTTTAAACAACTTAAGAAGGTTTAATTTTTTTTAAAAATACCCTGCAGGCAAGAGTTGCGGTTTATAGATGTTGAATCAGTATATAGTTCTCAAAATAGGACTAAAATTATATTTTTAATAGCACTAGGTTATTGGCATAGAAACAACATTTACTAAATCAAATATCACTAAAAGTGAATAAATGACCTACATATGCTTATATTTGACTAAGATATGTTGTCAATAAATCTATTATTGTCACAATTTAAAAGTCAGACTTAGCCATTACATATTCATAATATATGTTAATTAAATAATGAGCCAGTAAGGTGCTTAAACTCTCATACATAATATTAAATCAATAGTAAACTTTCTATACAGTAGCGTAAACAGTGCAAATCATAGTAATCAATGGATGCTAAAAGAGTTGAGCATATTATGTACATCAGGTTCCTACTCATCCAATATCCCCAGACTAGTTTCTAACTTTTGCTTTCATCACTGAAGAGCCTTGAATGATCACATACGACATAAGGATTTTTATGCAAAAACCTTTTAGCATCCATTGATTACTATGATTTGCACTGGTTGGAATTACTGTATGGAAAGTTTGCTACATCACCTATTTTGATTTTGTTATATTTGAAAGAGGAAGACAATAGAAGACTAAAAAGGGATAGAGTTGCCATTAATAAATGGCAAGGGTACATACATTATCAGGTCTTTTATTTGTAGATGATATCTTGTGCACAGAAAGTATGGAAGACATGGCAGTTATCTTGAAGACATGTGCAAGGGTTGGTAAGAGATGGGAATTAAATTTAGTGGCAAAAGTAATGATGATAAATACTGAAGAAAAAAGATTTTTATTGGTGGATATAAAAGTTAAATGTGGTGAATGGGTATAACTACTTAGGGAATCATCTTAAGTAATCAGAGAAATTGCTTGAATGAATTGGAAAAAATTGATAAATGAAGCAAAAGAAAAGGGACTAATAAAAAGTAAGTATTTTCATATAATAAATATGATATAGCTAGAATTATATGGAAGGGAGTGGCAGCAGCAGGGTTAACTTATGATAACAATGCATTATGTGTTAGTAAGGGGTGTTAGAATACTTTAAAAAAAGTAGAAATTAGGGAAGACATGCATTAGATGCAAATGTGTGGATGATAAAGGAGGGCACTTCAAAAGAAAATGGGATGGTCATGTTTTTTATATGAGAGATGCAAAAAGCAAAATGAAAATTGCAATATGTGGATAATAAAGAATAGCAAAAATAGTATTTAATTGGGTTATGCTAAAGAACAGGCAACAAAAATGGGTGAGAAAGTTAATATGATATGCAGATTTGGATAAAGAATTTATGACAGTATACTTACATAAAAAGTGGGGGTGATACTGTTAGAAGAGGTGATACGAGGTTATAGTGGCAAGGAATGGGATAGAAGAATAAATGCATTAACAAAAAAATATGCAGTTGGAGAGATGGAGAACTAGTAAAAAAGTGTTTAAATACATATAGAAGTAAACAGAATATTAGGAGTGAGTTAATTTATGATAATAGCAAGAAGAGTAATTTATTGCTTAAGGCTCAAACAGGATCTTTAGCAACAAAGCATATACACATAAATGGAAATGTGGATGACTTAGTTTGCAAGTTGTGTAAGGAAGGCATAAGCATAGAAAATATTAGGCATTTATTAATTGAATGTAAATGCTTGAAAGCAGAAAGGGTACAAATAATTTTGTGGAAGAATAAAATAAAACAAAGTGATTATACAGAAAGTAGGTTCTTGGTTTTTATGCTGGGTTAGGAGAGAAAGATAAGAGGGAATTTACATATAAAGGCCATAGAGTTGACAAAAGTTGTGTTTGTAGTAATAAGATAGAGCAGGAATCTGGGTGGGGAATGGAAAGGGAAAGGTAAAGTGGCTAACAGGTTTCTCTGGGCATAATGGCTGAGAGATTCCTGATTTTTCACAGTGCATCTACATCACTTCACATACTGTTTTAACAGCTTGTGTAGACATAGGAAATGGTGATCATGTGACATTTTAATCACCTAATAATAGTATAAGATACAGCTCTATTATTATATTCATTGATTAAATTGATAATATTAGTAATGGATATAAAACCACAACATTTAAACATCATATGATTTTATAACAACACTATACTTTTAATCATCAAAATTATATTAATAATGGTTATAAAATAACATTTGTTTTTAATATTAAACTAAAATTTAACCATCTTTTTCGTAAGCAAATCATTTAGTTCCTCAGAAATAAATAAACTGAAAATGTTTGAATACATTCAAAATAACATTATTTTATAGCTACAGTTTAATAAGAATATTTATATCATCAAAAAAAAAACATGACATCTTTTGCTTACATTTTTCATACTTTTTTTTTTAAGAAGCAGTTCTCTTCATATTTCTTTAGAGCCATTTTATTGCAGAAGTCAGCTGATAAATGGCCCTAAATCATCATATTATCATATCCATCCATATTACCAGACTAGTTTCTGGCTTATGGTCTTTATCAGTGAATTTTAAAATTAAATCACTATCACCGTATGATCATATTTCTTATCAGCACACAATCTGTTAATAAAACAGGCAAAACTCTATATGTATTGCTACTCAGTGCAAAGCCAGAGTAATCAATGGATGCCAGAAGGCATGTGCATAAATCCCCATCTAGTACCTATTCATCCAATATCCCCAGACTAGATCCTGGCTTGTGGCCTTCATCAGTGAGGAGCCTTGGATCTGAAAGCACTGCACTTAGATCTTAGAATCTAATGCAACCCTCCAACAACCACCTTTTATCTCTGCTTAATATCAGTTAAGAGCAAACAAAAAAATGATGATCATGTGATGTTAACTGGCTTAAAACAATCTAGCTAACACAGTAGCAACTTTTTCTAAAACAATATTTCCATCTAATAAAAGTGATAGTAATCAATGTATGCTAGAAAGTTTGTACGTAAAATCTCTTATAGGTCTAGTGCCTACTCATCCAACTATCCCCAGAATAGTTTCTAGCTTATGGCTTTCATCAGCGAAGGAGTCTGGGTCTGATAGCATCCATTGATTACTATGGAATGCATTATGTGGCAATATTGTATGGAGAAGTTGCTACTGTTTTAATAGATTATTTAGCAGCATAAAAAAATGGATGTTATGTGATGTCTTTTTAAGTGGTTTAATACTAATCCTAGTCGAAGGATGTTGATGATTATGGTTATTACAAAAACAAAGATATCAAAATATATAGATACTTAACTGAGTTCAGATGTATATGACTATACAAGTTTGGATTAAAATCATTGTTTGGACTCATAGCTTTAAAGGTAACTGTTAAGGGATGTAGTAGATCCAAAGGTCTAGGTGCAGTGATCTCAGATCCAAAGCTCCTCTGATGAAAGCCTTGGGCTAGAGATTAGTATAGGGATCTTTACCTAAATTAAGCACTAGATAGCAATTTTAATGCACTAACTTTAGCATCAATTTATTACCATGGTTTGCATTATAGTGGCGATATATAGTTTATATATTTAGCCCACTTCTGATCCTACAGTTAACATAAAAATCAAATTATTAGATCATCAAAATAATTAATGGCCTAGAGCCAAATCTATAGTAAATAGTTAGCTTAGGTTCAACAACTTGAATTTTTTAATTTTTAATTATTAGGCTTGATAATATAGAGGAGTTAAAAGAGGGCCGCTACATATAAGGATGCATTAATTCCAGTTTTAAATCCAAAATCTTCAATGACAAAAACCATAAGCCAAAGACGATTCTGGGATACAGATATAATAGCACTACCATATGGTGTCCATTGATTATAAATTTACAGTAGATAGTTCTGAATTATAGAGAGAAACTCCTGAAAACAACATTTATTTATATCAAGTATAAACATATTGAAAACCTGACATTTAGTAAAGTCAAATAATTTACATAACTAACTGTAACTGTTTATTCTTATTAGTTGTTAACCACTTTTCATGTGCATTTAATATTAGTAGGAGAGTTCATTATTTGACATAAATCTTTCAGTAAATAATTTCCAACTCTTTAATATTTATCCTTTGATAACATATACATTTTTGGAATGGATCAATATTTTATGACAGGAGGTCCATTATTTGACATAAATCTTTCAGTAAATAATTTCAATTCTAATTGGTAATACTTTAATATTTATCTGATCAATGACATATACATTTTTTGGAATGGATCAATATTTTTTTATGACAGAAGTCTTGCATTTCCATCACAAAGTGGTCTTTAATGGCATCGTAGTTGATAAAGTATCCACCATGTGATGAGGCTTATCAACACCAGACCTCTAATCTAAATGTAGTCCTAGAAAACTTAAAAAAAAAAGTCTCAGTTATAATCTAAACATAAAGATTTACACTGTAAAACTCATTCCTCTTTGAAAGCACCAGTGGATTTGGAACAATGAATCCTAGACACTGAACAGAAGCTCTCAACTCTGCATTTCCTGGTGTTTTGAATGTTAAGACAAATATAAGCAATAAATCACCTTTTTTACCTACTTCTGGAAAGATAAGCTGAATCCTTACTGAACGTGAACAGAAAATTCAATATTGAGGTGGATCTGCTAGAATGCAGATGAGAACATAGAAAAAACTGAATAAAGATAGCAGACTTTTCATTAACTTCATGATATATCAAAATTATCATTTTCAACTATTAACGATCCACTGCAGCATGAAGGTCTTTCTCAAGTTGTGTGAGCTATAGCTTCTCCAATCACTGTGATAAACTTCTTACTGCATTCCTTTACCTCCAAGCAAGTCCTCTTTCTGAAATCTTCAAATCTTTTGGAATCAATTTGATTCTTCAGTGATCGTCTATTATCATTTCTCCTATTAATAGCTCCACATTGTAACGGTCAGAAAACGTGTGACTCGTAAACATAGTGCAGAATTCGACCACCATACAGAACAGCAGCACCATCAGTAGCGAAGCCACCCGCGTGGTACTGAGTTCGAACATAATTTATCAGGTTCCACAATACAATCCACGAAACAAACGCATCTGATGCGACATTAAGTAAATATTTCCTTGAGCACGGTGGTCAGGGATATACAAGAGACTCATGATTTTATTCTCGAGTTAGCCAATAATCAAACAATATTAATTAAACATTCATATTTACATAATCGAGGAAATATTATATAGAATGGGTATCGAATGAATGAAATGTAACTGCAGACGTATAGTTTAAAATTATTTATTAACACATTTTAATAAGATCATTTACTAACAATATTTATGGATTAAAAGCTTCAGTAGCAGGATTTGCGACATGATTATATTTTAAAGAATACATTTATTTATTTGTTTACAAAAAGGAATTCATTTATTTGAGGGCGTAATCTAGCTACCTAAAATTCTTAGTAGTATTTCTAATGCATGCCTGGAGGGATTTATTCCTTTGCAATGCAAGAGTCTAAAGTATAGGTTATAAGAGTAATGGCAGACATATATTTATTTAATTAAAATATTTATTTATAACTAAGGGCAAACATTTATTTGAAGTGATTTATGAAGATAATGCAGAGGCGGATTGATATATAGAATAATAAAACTAAGTAAAGGAGAACATTAATTACGCTTTGAAGAACGATATGGAATGGCAGTATATTGAAACTGCAATGCCGCAAATGAGTTTATAAAATGTCGGGCTGGTCTGCCGCGACCACGGCGAAGTAAGGAGTGTCACATAAGCATAACCAGGGACAAGCGGTATGTGTTCGCAATTTGCCAGCTGGCTGCATGACAGGTGTCAAATCCTACGGGAGCATTTATTATGTCCGCTTGTGTAGGACGACTGGGGTTAATTTCAACCCTGAAGAATTCAGAAATTTCACGAGCGAATCGGTCATCGCGCGTCTCTAAACGTAACACATGTATACTGTATAAACGGTTATGATGAGATTTAAATAGATTTCTGACTCGGTCTACATTACCAACATTTATTAAGATCGTTTGGCGACTCTCAAAGAAATGTATTTTTCTGGAATTATTCATGATGATTTAGTAAATACAAAACATATATATAAATTGGGAATTATTAATAACTAATACGCCAGCCATTTGCGAAATAGTAGACCCCTGCATTACAATAAATGAAGCATTAATGCGTGTCGATTTATATGAAAGTTAAGTTATTAAAGAAAGTAAATATTAATGAAAATTTGACACGCATTCATTGTTTTAGCGTCATAGATTAAACTTTGAAAATTGAAATAATTATGAGCATACAATAATTAAATAATAACTATAGATAGAAATGCTAGATTATAGAAATAGCACCCAGAAAGATAGGTAATTTAAGCTAGATTATTAGATACATTTACACATTACATTAATAATTCAATTTAGTTATACAAATGGTAGTTTTTACATTTTATAATTTAGATAAGTAGTATGAAGAAGGGCTATAGCATATTGTTAGAGTACTTTAGAGTTTGAACACAGACAGGTACCTGTTTTTTATAGAAGTTTTCTGATTCCATTGAGTTTGGCAACCAAAAGTTCCTGGTGGCAGTCTTTCTTGTATTTAGATATTTCATTTAATTTCACAGCAGCAGCAGCTTTTCATTTATTTCAGGCAGCAGATCTTCCATGGTGAATTTATGACGGGCAATGGAAAACTTCAGCATCAATGAGCCATCTCCCGATGGAGAATAATCTAGGTGCTTTCATACCTTGGCAGGAACAAATTATTTTATATTTTTGGAGACTCTCCAGTGATCGAGAAGCAAAGCTAAAGTTTAAGTGAATGTCACCAACAAGTCTAAGATGGCCTCTCTTTTCTTATCTTGATCTCTCACATTTGTTAAGATCTTTGGAGGTTCTACTTAATCTGCCCTGAGGATAATCAATACATTTTGTTGGTTTTTTAATTAAAGAGAAGCTGCCGTTCTATTGTTTACATTTTACATTTACTAATTATACTTTGGGGAATTTTTCTTTAATTAATCTATTATCTATCACTGACCGATGCTTTTCAATTTCAAAGACAAAAAGGGAACATAAGATTATTTTTAACTTTTTAATTAAATATTACATCAGATTATTTTAGAATTATTATTAAATGAGGAATTTAAACAAAGCAATAAAATATGAACTTTATAATCCAAAATAAATGATTAAAATTATACAAAATCATATAACTAAAAGAAATCTAAATTATATTATTTTATCCCTATTTCATTGCGTTTAATTTGAGATCCGAAATGTGTGCGTGTTTATGCCGAATTCTACATATATTTATACATTTTTAATATTGTTACACACACAATTCGATACCAAAAAGTTTAAATTTAGTAGGGATAGACCGGTCAGTGAGAGGCGACAGAAAAAGGTGAAACTTAAGATTAGAATGCGTAGTCTTACTGTTTCAACATTAATATCTTAATTCTTTCAATAAGTTTAAAACTTTCTTCTTCCACCATATTTGGTTTTCAGAGTTTACTTGTTGAAATCCTAATATACATCTCTCTATACCTCACATGGTCTATAGTTTCCACATCATTCTTTTATCTGATAACCACATCTCGAGATCATAACTAGCACAGGTAAAATATATATATATTTTTTAAAAAATAACTTTGTTTCCAAACATACATAAAATATAATGGAAAAATAATTCCAAATTGAAAATTTTTATAATATTAATACAATTTACTTTATTGCTTTTTACAATGCTTTTATATAATTGTTTAAGTAATAAAGAAAGTAAATAATAAATATTATATAGATTTAATCCAATGCAATAAGAAAGGTAAAGTAAATTTTTTTATCTTAGCAAAGGCAATTAATTCAAAATAGTATAACAAGAATTATGAGAGACAAGAAAGTATTGCAATCGATGTTATACTAAAACTGAAGATGAGAAGGGAAAAGCAGAAATACAATTTATTATGGTTAACACGTTCTTTATCCTTCACATCTATGACTTTAAAGTTTACACCAGAAATGCTGCTGTATCTAAGAACATTTTGAAATTTCTTACTATTCTATATTATTTCTATCTAACTTGAATGAGACCATTTAAGATTCTTTCTTAGTTCATTTTTAGACATATAATACCCAAATCAGTTTCAAAGAACCCCTTCATCAGCTGTCAAACCCCATCATCATTAACTATAAAGCAAAATAGGCATAAATCTTATGTGTATGTATATCTATAACGATTTCACTTTCTTCATTTCAAAGTGTGAGATGAGACAAACTATTATTAAGCACAAAGTTCTTCACTGTGAACAAGCTTGCATAAATTGCCTTTAATAGAACTGTGCTATCTTTCACACTTTGAAATAAAGCAAATGAAATCCGTTTAATATAAATAATATACTAAGCCTTTAATGATTTATGATTAATGATGTTGAAAGGGGTTCTTCTGAAAAAAGTCTTGTGATCTTTGTATTGTCATGATTCAGAATTTGGCTATTAGTCAAATAATGATTGTAAATGGTGCTAAAATGCCTTCATTCATAAATTAGGATAACTTTACAATGTATTAATTACATAATTGGTTATTTATATCTTCTATTAATTTTTAAATTATCATTCTTTCTTCCTCAGTTTTAGTTTTTAATACTTTTCTTTTCCATTCTTCATTTTATGATGACTTTGCCAAGCAGATGATTTTTTTGTGTGCCCTTTGTATTTCAGCTTTCGTTATATTAGTATAATAATTGCTTTTTTCTTGTTGCATTGCCAAATGTATATCATATAATACTTAATCATCTATGCATTTTTACTACTGCCACACATATGCTTTATTTAATCCTCTTTACAGTTTCGATTGCCCCAGCAATCTTCTTCCAGAACTCTTATATACTGTAAACTGTATTTTAGAAGTTGAAATTAGGAGTTATAAGAGTTCTGAAGAAGATTGCTGGGGCAATCTAAACTGTAAAAGAGGGTGGTAAATGAGCATTGTGTAACAGTAGTAAAGTGCATGGATGATTTAGTATTATATG
>JAQFVV010005317.1:0-15155 GCA_028023455.1 Epiperipatus broadwayi | reverse complement strand
TTTTAGCCCTCTCTCTCTATATATATATATATATATAAATATAAATACAATACCCATTATAATATATATATATAAAACCGTTAATTTTTTGTTTTTTCTTATATATGTAATAATATTATGATTCGATGTCTGTATTTTTAAAGCAATATACGTAATTATATAACTGAATATTCGTAAATACAGTAAACTAAATAATTAAAAAAAATTATCCACTTAGGAGCGTTTTCGATTATCCCAGTAATCTGTGTCAACTAAAGCTTTAAAATGCTAACTTTCCCACAATTCCATGATCTTAACATTTGCTGCTTTCCTGTTAACTAAGTCATTTTTATATTTGTATGAGCATAGCCTCCTTTATTTTTCTTTTTATTGTTATTTTTTTCAATTTGCAATATTTTTACACTGTTAAAATTGAAGTCAAAACCACAAATACATGATTTATTATGGTCGTAAAAAACAGATGCTGAAATATTATTATCTACTATGCAATTTTGTTTCAATTTCTGAACATGTTTTAATAATAGCAAGTGTTCTTTAGTTCTTTTTTCCAACATACATCTAGATTCACCTATATATTTACTGCCACACCTACATATCCATTTATAAATGACACAATTTTTATTTATAAATGAGGTTTTATCTTTGGAGTTATTTATTAATTTATTTAATTTTAACAGTGTAAAAATATTGCAAATTGAAAAAAATAACAATAAAAGAAAAGTAAAGGAGGCTATGCTAATATACTAAATATAAACATGACTTAATTAACAGGCAAGCAGCAAACGTTAAGATCATGGAATTGTGGGAAAGTTAGCATTTCAAAAGCTTTAGTTGACACAGATTACTGGGATAATCGAAAGCGCTCTTAAGTGGATAAAAAATTTTAATTATTTAGTTACTGTATTTACGAATATTCAGTTATATAATTACATATATATATATATATATATATTGTAACGGAAAGAAGACATTTGTAACAGAAATAATAATAAATTGATAGAAAATGATCCATTATTAACATATATGTTTATCCAATCTGTTATTTGTAACAGCAAGTAAACATTGTCACAGTATAGATAAATAGATGAGTGATGAAATGATAGTTGCCATAATTCAATAACCAAACACTAAACAGGATAATGATATGCTGCAGCGGTTCATCATTTGTAACCAAGTAAACTAAATGAGAAATGAATTCACGAGCTCAAAATACAATTTATAATTAAATAAGGATGATGCTAACATATAAATAAGAATATATGCATATCATGCTCTATCTGGGTGTCTATTTCTAATTAATTAAATATAACATTATAGCCCGATTGCAACTATCCTAAACATTAATTCTGTCACATTAGTAATGAAATAAATAAGTTATCTCATTTCTCCATATAAAATAACAACAATGACAATTAAAACTATTATCATTAAAGATTTAATAATATCTAAATATTGGGGATGTCATTTGAACAATAAAACATACTGGCCATTGTCATCAAATAAAAGAATATTAAATATAGCAACTGAATAAAATTACCCACTTTGAGATTCCTGGAGTGCATTATGCTTATCTCCCATACTAGGTTCTTTTAAAAAAGAATCCTTCCTATTCTTCTTTCCAACCATATAAGACCACTCATGGTCACATGCACACACTGGTGCTATTCATGACAACTTATAAAATATATATTATATAAAGTTAATATTATGAAGTTGGAAAGGGATTATATCACTCTTTATTCAGTTTAGCTAAGTATATGTGTTTTCCCAACGAGCACCACTAGATTGTTTTAAATCTAGATAAATATCTGTTTAGAGTGTACTGAGTTCAAACTCATTCGGTACATTTTTATCACACATGACTTGGATGACTAATGAAAAAATGACATTCTTACATTTTATCTATATCGATAAAATTACAAGGTCCCAATATTACCAAAATTTATATTATAGATCAAAGACTATTATAGACATTGCTAGCTCATTTTATGTATATTGATGAACAGACAAGTATCATCTTATTAATGGCTTCTAAACAAGCATCGTGAAAACCATTATTAATATTGATGGCCATTTAACTAGATTATTTATCACAATATAAAGGTGATAATGATGATGATAATAATGATGAATGATAATAATAGTGATATCATCGGATAATGATAATAATGATGATGATACTAGCCATAGCTTATTAATAAACTCACAACAATAAATTAATCTTTATAAACTCATATGCATTTATTAAAAATTATCCTATTTCAAACTGAGATTTAAATATTACATTTACTAGCATTTATATAAGTTTATAGTTATTTACTAAAATACTTTTATAGTTAAAACCAGGATTTAATAATACTAGTGATGATGAATGATCATCATGAATCTCTATGCATGATATTCATCTTTCTATAAATCCTTATTTACTATATATACTAATTATGCTAAACATTAGATTTAATGATTATAATTTATTAATGATGATGATGGCAATCATAACTCTTGTATAGTATTATTTGAAACATTTTAATCAATAATACGATATCCATCTTTGATGAGGATGATCATAATTCATGGACACAACATAATTTTAGCTTTCTTTATACACCTATAATTATTAAAACTTGGTTATTATCAAGCTTAACCCTTAAATATTTAAAGATAAATCAACATTCTAGTTTACTTAACATTTTGCGAGCGCTTAATATTAGCAAGTGATTGCTCAATATTTACAAATGATGATTCTTAATATCTGTGAGCGATGATGATGACAATAGAATTAAGACAAGAAAACATAATATTTGTAATAAGAACTCGGAAACCAATTAAAATATATAATTATATTTAATTAATACTATTATTCTTTCTTTAAAATCAAATTAATAATTAGATAAATGGCTTATTATTACATTAATTCAATACAAAACTAATACAAAAAATTTATATAAGCACAACCAAATAAACTTAATATATAAGTTTGTCATTTTGGATATTTTAAAATAAGCTGGCTTAAAATGACATTTAAAAAAAAATATATTTCATGGAATGCTTACTTAAAACTTTCCTAACTTATTATATTATAAAAATAAATTTCATATGTAACTTGCGTGTTTTATTTCACTTCCATTCAAATGTGATTCTGCTTTATACTTTACTATATTTAAACTAACCAGGTATAACCTATTCTTTTGACGTGTTTGTATAAGCAATTACACATGCACACACATTCGGTAATGTTAACATATATGCTTAAAATGTACACCCCTATATTAGAGATTAATACATAAATTATATATATATAAAAAATATTCGTGCAATCTTTTTACAAAAGAAAATAAAAAATATTATATCAATTTTAATATGCAACTAGATAAAAAAACACATTATAAATGCATAATACATTTACAGGTTGCTCATTATCATAACAATCAGAAGAACAATTTAAAAAAAACATTTCAATATTACAATATATAATATAAAAAAAATAATAAAAAATAAAATGAAAATTTAGGTTTAAAGATTTAAATTGTGTTTGTGTTATGTTATGTGGTATTGAGAATAACTATCGATAAACAAGCCTTTAATGTTTCTTAATCAAAGAAAAAATAATGCTTTGACCAATAAATTAAGGTTTACTTTTAATAAGCAATAATAAAAGATCTGTTAACGAAAGTTCATAGTTACTCCGATCACTTTTACTTTTATAAATGTCCTTGAGTTTGAATTTTCAGACTGCTTGTCTTTGCTCCATTTAAAAAAGAAAGTTCTTTAAGATACTTTAAGATAAACATGAATTAATTGACCTGCTTATTTCTTCAATTTTAAAATTATTTATTGTTGATACTTTTGATAATGCTGAATTCGCTGATTGGCTTCATTCTACCATTTCAAGAAGAGTTATTATAAATACTTTTAGATAGGTATGAACTGGTGGATTTTCTTGTCTCTCCCATTTAAAAAAAAACATTTTAGACACTTTAGATGACTGAGGAAAACTTTTAACAAAAAAAAATTTGATTCATAGCTTCAAATTTGGCTATATATGGCTTTTATACCTTTTTCTTTTCCTCTTCCTTCCCCTTCTCCATCCATCCAAAGGTAATGAGCCTAGAAACAGATGAGGAGCCGAAAAAGAAGCATTTCATATAGCTTGTGGGTTGGCTTCAAACTCTATCATTTTGTTGGTTATTATTTGATTGGCATATGAGTCCACAGTAGATTAGTGATTTTAACCCATTCTGTATTAATCCAGGAAGCAGAAAATTGTTTTATAGCAATGCAAATTCATGGTATTATGCACAGCAAGATATATTAATATCATTTTTTATATAATTGTTATTAATTTCTTCCAAGTAATTTAATTTGTTCCATTCTTTCTTCCTTTATCTTAATATTGTTGGAAATTACTTATACAGATGCACATCTTCGCCTATACTGGCTTTGAAACAAGAGTCAATTCCTTCCTTTTTTTCAATTTTTTAAAGAGTGAAAAAAAATCAAATTGCTCACTTTTTTTTCCAACATTAAAAAAAAAATGATCGCTACATCTCTTTTTAATAATTTGACTGAGTGATCTTTAAACATTTCTGCTTAATAATAAGGTAAAAACTGAGTCATTACATCTCTGATTAATAATACTGACTGACTGCCCTTTAAACATTTCATTCATTTATATTGACAATCTTTGTCAAAGAAACTGACCAATTTATATATCTTATCTTTATAGATAAAAGAAAAAAATCAGAGTTTGACAAGTTGATGTTCTAATGCGATTTCCTACAAGAAATTTAATAATCACGCTTAATTACATCAAAGCACCCCTTTATAAAAATAATCTTAGACACAGATAACACAAACAATAAAGCTGGAAATCTAATAGTCACTAGCAATAGGTGTAAAGTGATTTTGTTTTTATAAGACATTTTCATTCTTTCACACTTTTGGCACATGTACATTTTTTTAATCTAATAATCTGATCGCCTTATTTTTTTACACTTTCTGAATGTTTTATTTTACAGAAATAAAACTAAATAACTGAATATATTAATTATTTAATAAGAAAAATAAATATATTAAAATATCATTTCTTACAATATTATATTCATTCACCACTTATTAATTTATCAACTATATATTACACATATAATATACATACACATAAATCTATATATATAAAAAAACTTTTTTCGAAATTAAAATAATATATATGTGTGGGACTGAGAGCATACATACAATATATATAAACAAAAACTCTGGATTAAACTCTACAATATTCAACATAAACTACTAAAACTTCGAAATAACAGCTTCAGCTTAGATTAAAGCAAGTGGAACATCCTGAATACAACATTTAACAGTTAAAAATTCAAAAACCAAATTCTTACTAAGTTACACAGCACTAACATCTTAACGGAATTGGCAACTTTACTACAAATTTTTATGTAACACAATTATACTCTGTATTATTTAAACATATAGTGATAGAAACTGGTAAAAAGCATTTAAATATCATTTATATATGGCATTAGTTAGTTCAAGTCAATCATATATTCTAATATTTAATTTGATTGTTGTTGTTGGTATTATTATAATAAATATTATTATTATTATTATTATTATTATTAATATTATTATTATTATTATTATTATTATATATTAATATTATTATTATTATTATTATTATTATTATTGTTATAAATATTATGATATATATTATTATTATTATTATTATTATTATTATTATTATTATTATTATTATTATTAATAGTATGCTATTATTTATTTATTTATTTATTTATTTTATTTTTTTAACATTTGAAATTTGTAAAATCAGATGTATTAAGATTTGTTACAACCTTATTTAGTTTACTTAACTTCTTATAATTAAAGATTTGGGTAAATGAGTGTCTTTTTTAATTTAAGATTTAATGTTAAACTATAGGTTCTCCATAAAAAAATATTATCCTTAATTTCACTTGATATATTGCCTTTTTACTTATTTGTACATTTTATTGTTTTTTTATTATAGTGGTATTATTATTATTATTATTATTATTATTATTATTATTATTATTAGTATTATTATTATTATTATTAATATATTATTATTATTATTATTATTATTATTAATACTATTATTATTAATATTATTATTATTATTATTATTATTATTATTATTTATTATTATTATTATTATTATTATTATTATTATTATTATTATTATTATTTATTATTATTATTATTATTATTATTATTTATTATTATATATGAATGACTTATTTAGATTTGTATATAATAATTACAATACTTGGTACAATCTATAATTGAAACAAATGCTGTTGATTTAAATGTATATGATATAATAAATAAAGAATTAGAATTATCATATTATTACTATGATGATGATTATGATGATGATGTATAAAACATTGATTATAAGAAATTTTGTAATCTTATTCACAACTGAAGTATTATGTTTGATAATGTCTTCTTAAATTTTACTTTAAATATGTATACATTTATATTTTCATTCGATCTTATATGGTTTTATTTTCACTTATTATTGTTATGTGCAAACTGGTAATAGGCTTAAAGGCTGTTGTTTAGCAATTTAAAATAAATTGAATTGAATTGGAATTGAATTATTATTATTATTAACGGTACCTTGAACTTTATCTTCAGGTTGTTAATTACTGAAGCTATTAATGAATTGAGAATGTTTTCTATCCTAATTTTATCTATTTAGTAAAACATTCAAGTAAGATACCATACTCTAATAATGTAGCTTTGGCTAGCTACTTTGGGTCCTGTGGTACCTAAATTGAACTTTAAACATATTTGACCCAGAGTTATTCTAACTTAAATTAGAAGGCATATGAGGCTTCCCCAGACAATAAGATCTATCACCTGGACAGTGCAGAGATTTTAGTTATTGGCATGAACTTTTTGAATATTTCAAAAAATAAGACAACCTCCCATCAAGACAATAATCCAACACCGGTTTATTATGTCAACTAAACTCTTTAATCCAAAACACAAGATAAAAAAATCTTAGATAAAAAAGATTGGCCTATTTTGTTACTTATAGACACTTATCTGAAGCCCTTTGAAAAAAAAAGCACAAAGATTTTAAAACAATCATATTAATTTTTAAAAGCTTTATTTCAAATTGCTTTCTTTACTTTAAGTGATATTTGTGAAATTTTTTAATTTGGAGCTCGTTAATTCCAAATCAAATAACAAAATATATAAATATAAACTTCCCAAAGATTAATATTATGTAATACATTGAGATCAATTTAAAGGTACTTTTAAATAAGCCTCTATAAATGAATTAAGGTAAAACAGAAAGATGGTCCATCTTCCCTCTTAAAAAAATTTATCTTGTGTTTGGAATTGAGAGTGTTTCATTTACATAATAAATTAATGTTGAAATATTAATCTCGATATATTACATCATGTGATCACCAATTCTTATGCATCCATTGATTACTCCTGGTTGGCACTGAGTGGCACTACTGTATGGAGAGTTTTGCCTGTGATATATTACATATTGTTAACAACATTGGGAAGTTTATATTTACATATTTTATTTTAATTGGTGCTGTAAATTGAAAATGTTCACCAAAGGTCAATTAAAGAAAAATAAAAATCAGATTTGGAATATAACTTTAAAAAACTAATACGATTGAATTAAAAGTTTCATGCTTTCTTTCCAAAGTGCTTCAGATAAGACTGTGTAAAAAGTTGTATGTATGCTTTGGATAGAGAGTATTTCATTTACTTTAATAATCCAATGTTGGAGTATTAATCTAGATGTATTAACAAGCTGTACATTGAAATTTTTACAATTGTCAATTAAAATAATATAAAGCAATTTGAAATTTAACTTTAAAAAGTAATATGATCCATTTAAAAACTTAATGCTTGCTTTTCAAAATACTTCAGATAAGCTTCTATAATTAAATTTGAGTGAAAAAAAGAGAAGACGGACTGATGTTTTCCTTAAAAGTGTTATCTTGTGCTTTAGATTGAGAGTATTTTATTTACTTAATAAACTAGTGTTGCATCATTAATTTCAATGTATTACATACTATTAATCACTGAGAAGTTTTATATATATATCAACTACATTTGGCACTATGTATATAAAAAAACCACAGACAAGATGGAAGGGTTCTGAAATGCATTGTCATAAAATTAACATTCTATATTAAACAAAATATTAATAGCATTTTGATCAAATTAGGGTGCATTCTCTCTGAAATATCAGGGAATCTATGAGATTCCATGTGGCATGTACCCAACAACATATATGGGAAGGCAGCGATGTGTCATATAAGTGCTAGAACACGTGAAAACATTAATGCACTGAAAAAAACTCTCTAATATCTTCAACACTTACACCGGCCATCACATAGGATTTCTCAAATACTAAAATCATGTCCACATGCAACAGCCATTATCAGAGAATATTTAGAGAGGCTATAGAAATATTCAACAAAAAAAAATTGCATTAACAAACTGTGATGAAACAATAAAATTATCAACTGTGTGGAAGAGTTTTCAAATCAAATAAATAAAATGTAAAAACATTTCCAAATTTAAGTCAGTCTATGTGATATAATAATCTTTGCTGCAGTTACGTGATCGTTACTGTTTTTTCATTCAGCTGAGTCTAAGTGCTATCTTGTCGAAACATTGGTGGTTTATTTTTATTTTATTTCATAAAATACGGTTGTTCCCGAAAACCTGATTTATAAATCACACATATATATATACTATTATTATGATTTGTTTGATTTACCACCTTAAATCTATTTGCAATTTAACCTATACATATGTAATGTTAATCTATTAATGTGACACCTTATAAATATTTTATTTAATATTAACTGAGATATTTTATTGTAAATAAAAGCAAGCAGTAAAATATTTTATGTAGTGGCTCGTAATCATATTAATCTATATTTGTAATTTTCTTAGAAAGATTACGATATATTTCGAAAATAATTTCTCAGAATTATAATTATTACATGTGAGCTAGCTTCCTCACGCAAGGCTTTTTATCTGCTACTTAACTAGCATTATCTTTTTTTTTTACATTTATGTCACCAATCATTTTTCTTCTATTTCTCTTTTTTATTTTTTTATTAGTGCTCTTCGAGTAATATATTTTTAAATTTTTCTATAAGTTCACATTAAAACAATAATCGTTTTTATTTTTTATTTTTTTCTTCACTAAATAATAGTTTCTCGCATTTTTACATTCTAATCTTATTTTCCACTTACCCTTTTCTTATTTTTCTATGAATTTCGATACTTTGCGATTCTAAAAATGATATCAGATAGCTCTTAACCTACTTTTGTTACTTTTGGATTGCTGGGTCACTTTATATATTTAAATTACCTTTTGTGTTAAATCTTGCGCGAATTAGTTTTCTCAGGAGTACAAATATTAATATTTGTTTTTAATATTTTTGCAAATAAATTTCTGATTTGCTGATTTCCAGAATGATTTATTTGTGTGCTTGTGTGGTGCCGAATATTAATTAATTCTCTTCTTTAAATGTTTTTAAAATTATTTTGAATTTATCAAAGATATCTGAATTCACTAGTTAGTCCGCATTTTAAAATAATACTTGTAATATATATATATTATTTTAGCATTGCACAATTTTATTCGTAGTGTAAATCGGCATTTAACATTTGTCCACCTTGCTCAGGTAAGATTTAGAAACTCTCTTTTAAAACTAAAATAAATTGCTGATATATGAGGTGCATTACGGTGTGTAAAATAAAGAAATCATTGAATAATGCAAGAATACCTCTTTTTATAAATATGTAATATTTAAATACAAGTATATTGATCCATAGTGAACACAGTGTAATTAAAAAAGATTTGAACTCAGAATTTTGAGCACCCGTTGCAACTATCTACTCCATCATATACAACTGAAACACTGACAACATACATGTGGAAAAGATAATGATCTCCAATATACATATTTGATTCTGAAACCAGAACTTATCAGTTGGGTCTGATCATCAACTCCCTACATATATCTGCTCAGTTTATATTAAGATTGCAAATCTCCAAAAGTTAATGGACATGCAGCAATCTTCTCTACCTCCAACTCTTCAGTGATTCATACAATTAAAATCTGATGATGGGATCACTTAAAGCCCTTGATAGTGCTATTATTATTGTCATACCCATGTTAACTTTAAGCCCTCTACACGGGAGAGGTCAGAACGACTTAAGTCAATAATAACGGCATCATTAAATGCTTTGAGTGTTCCATCATCAGATTTTCAATGATATGGATGGCTAAAAGAGTTGAAGGTGGAAGAATGGAGCCGCCTGTCCATTGAAAGCTTGAAGATTTGCTTTTTAATATAAGAAGCCCTGAGGCAATGATCAGTATATATGGGGGGATTGATGATCTAGACCAATTGATGAGTGCTGGTTCAGCAAGAAATACATATATTTTGAGATCATTTATCTTTTCACCTGTATGTGGTCATGTGTATAATTGTTTAAGATGAAGAGGATAGCTGAAGGGAACTTGAAATACTCGGTTCAAATTTCTTTTAAATTACCTTGTGATCAGTATAGGCAATATACTTGTGTTTAAATATTATATTCTGCCTATCATAGTAATGTGTATTTAAATGAACATATCAAGATCCTGTACATGAGGGGTTAAGATTGACCAAAAATATACTTTATAGGTGTGACAATAAAATTGGCATCAGCAAGAGCCCCCAGTGTTTACATCATCAGATTTTCAATGGTACTGAGATGGCTAAAGAGATGGAGGTGGAAAGATACAAACCTGTCCATTAAAGCTTGAAGATTTGCAGCCTTTAATATAAACTAAGCAACTAGATTAGATATATATGGGAATTGATGATCTACATCAACTGATGAGTACTGGTTTACCATAAAATACATATATTTCGAGGTCATTTATCTTTTTTCACTTGTAGGTGGTCATGTGTATAGTTAACCAAGATGGAGTGGATAGCTGAAGGTGTAACTTGAAACTCTCAGTTCAAATTTCTTTTAATTACATTGCGTTCAGTAGAGGCAATATACTTGTGTTTAATATTATATATTTAGCCTGTATTAACTATTCCTTTTCCATATATTCAAATTAATATATTAAGGTCCTATACACAGGGGTCAGGTGACTTAAAATCAACATGGGGATGACAATAAAATTGGCATCATCAAGACTTTGAGTGCTTCATCATCCAGATTTTCAATGATGTGGATGACTGAAGTTTAAAATTTACTATCTTAATATAGATATTACCTGATTATATATATATATATATTGCAATAATTTGGATACAATCAACAGCTATTAGTAACAATATTTATAAATTAAGATAAATATACATTTAGATATTTGAAATATTAAATTAACATAAAGATATGTACTTGTAATTACAATTTGTAACTATATCAATTTATTATAGCTAGACAAAGAAAATATCAGCATTAAAGATTCTTGGTATTTATTTATATATTAGGGCAGTCATTTGAACAGTAAAACATACTGGACATTGTCATCTAATAAAATTATATTAAATATAGCAACTGAATAAAAGTACCCACTGTGATATTCCTGGAGTACCATTATGCTTATCTCCAATACTAGGTTCTTCAAACAAAGATCCTCCCTATCCTTCTTTTCCAAATATTTAAGACCATTCATGGTCATATTCACACCACGGGTGCTATTCATGACAACTTATAAAAATATGTTTTATAAAACTAATATTATGAAGTTGGAAAGGGATGATATCACTCTATTCAGTTGAGCTAAGTACATGTGTTTTCCCCATGAGCGCCACTAGATTGTTTCAATCTTGATAAGTATCTATTTATAGTGCACATGATTCAAAAAAATCATTCAGTACATATTTACTACAAATGACTTGGATGAGCTATTGAACAAAACTGACATACTTACATTTTATCTATATTGATAAAATAACAAGATCCCAATATTACCAAAGTTTATACCATAGATCAAGGATTCTTATAGACATTGCTAGCTCATTAGCGATATATTGATGATCAGGTATGTATAATCCAATTAATGGCTTCAAACAAGCATGATGAAGATCCATTATTGATATTGATGGCTACTTAACTAAATTATTTATCACAATAAAGGTAATAATGATGATGATGATAATAATATCATAATAATGATAATAATAGTGATATCATAATAATGATTATAATAGTGATGATGATACCAGCCATGGCTTATTAATAAACTCACAACAATAAATTCATCTTTATAAATTTATAGGCATCTATTAAAATTATCCTATTTCATACTGGGATTTAATAATACTAATGGTGATGATTGATCATCATGAATCTCTTTGCATAATATTCAATTTTATATAAACCCCTATTTACTAAAACATATTCATTACGCTAAACGTTAAATTTAATGATTATAATTTATTAATGATGATTGATGGCGATCATAACTTTTATATAGTATTATTTGAAACATTTTTAACTAATAACATGATATCCATCTTTGATGAGGATGATCTAAATTCATGGACACAACACAATTTTAGCTTTCTATGTTGAACTATAATTATCAAAATTTGTTTATTATCAAGCATAATCCTTAAATACTTAAATATCAACATTCTAGTTTACCTATTATTTTGCGGACGCTTAATATTTGCAAGTGATTGCTCAATATGTACGAATGGTAATACTTAATAATTGCGAGCAATGATGCTGATTTAAAATGATAGAATTAAGACAAAAAAAAAAACACAATATTCTTAATAATAACTCGGAAACCAATTAAGATATATAATTATATTTTATTAACACTACTACTCTTTCTTTCCTTCTTTACAGTTAAATCGACAATTAAATAAATGGCTTATTAATATAAAAATTTATATAAAAATTAATAAAAAAAATTTATATAAGTATATGCAAACAAACTTAATATATAGGTTTGTCATCTTTCTTGATATCTCAAAATAAGCTGACTTAAATCAATATTAAAAAAAAAATACATATTCTATAAATGCTTATTTAAGAATTTTCTTACTTATCATATCATAAAATAAATTTCAGGTGAAACTTGTATGTGTTATTTCATTTCCATTCAAATGTAATGCCCTACTTTTTAATTTACCATTTTAAACTAATCATATATAACCTATTCTTTGATGTGTTTGGATAAACAGTTACACATTCACGCATTCGGTAATGTTAACATATATGTTTAAAATGTATACCCAAAAATCACATATATAAAAATATCTTTTTTTCTTTTGCAACCTTATAGCGAAATAAAACAAAATACATATATTAATTTTTAATATGCAACAAGATAAAATAAAAATAAAAAAAACATTATAAATGCATATATCTATAGGTTGCTCATCATCATTAACAACTGAAGAACAATTAAAAAAAAATTTCAACATTACAATATATCATAAAAAAAATAATGAAAAATTTAAGTTTAAAGATTTAAATTATGTTTGTGCTATGTTGTGAGATATTGCAAATAACTATAGATAAACAAGTCTTTAATGTTTCTGTATCAAAAAAAAGAAAATTGCTTTGACCAGTAAATTAAGGTTTACTTTTAATAAGCAAAAGAATAAAATCGGTTAAAGAAAGTTCATATTTACCCGTCTACTTTTTACTCCTTATTAATGTCCTGAATTTGAATTTTAGACTGCTTTTCTTTGCTAACACAACAACAAAAAAAAAAGAAAGTTATTGCAGATACTTTTAAGATAATGCTGAATCAATTGACTTTGCTTGTTTCTTCTAATTTCCTAATTATTCTACTATTGATTGGCTTCACTACCATTTAAAAGAAAAAAAGTGATTATACATACTTTGAATATGAAATGGATTGCTCGTTTGGTCTTTAAAAAAAGGAATTTCACAAGTGGACACCTTTAGATGATTGAGGTAAATCAACAAAATTTTGACTATATGGCTTCAAACTTAGTTCTACATAGCTGTTTTAAATTTTCTTTTCCTCCTATTTCCCCTTCTCCCCTTTGGTTCGAAGGCTATGAGCTCTCTAATAAGACATGAACTAGGAATAAAGCATTCCATGTAGCTTATTAGTGGTATGGCTTCAAAATTTATCATTTTGTTGGTTATTACTGGATACATGATTTCATAGATGGATCAATGGTTTTGACTCTTTCTATTAACCAGTATGCGAAAAAATGGTTTAGCAATGCAGAGGCATATTCTTATGCACATCCAAATATGTTAATATCATTTTTATAGTTATTACTAGCTTATAATAAATTCAATCTTGTTCCATTTCTCTCCATTTTTTAATATTACTTGAAAATGCTTTTATATAATATTTAGCACGTTGCATTGGCTCTTTTCTTTTTAACTTTTTAAGGAAATTGAGAGAGGAAAAAAAATTAAAAAGCGTTAATCTTTTTTAAAAAAAATCTGAGATTAGCATTTCTGCTTAAGAATTACTAACCAAGTTGTGACCAACTGAGTTGAGTCTTAAAATAAGAATGATGATTAATTGATCATCATCTCTAAAGAATTTATAACTGACTCTAAAAAAATTAATGATTAACTCCCTTCTCTCCTAAAAATTCAGACTGACTTGATTAAAAAATTATTTTAAACGCTTCTATCGCTGAAAAACATCTGAAATCTTTATCTTAAAAACAAACAACTACAAGATTGACTTAAATTCGATCGCTATCATCCTACATCAAAGCTTCCTCTTACGTAAAAATAATTTTAAGATACAGATATCAACACTGGCCATCTACAGTAATCAGAAATAAGTGTAAAAGAATCTTGGAGTTTGTACAGATCTATTAATTGTTTCACACATGTAATATGATTTTATCTCCTAATCTAGCAATTTTTACACCTTTCTGATTTACTCTCTTTTAACAAAATGAATGTTAAATAATTTATTTTATATTAGCTAATATCATAAAATATTACTATAATAAATCACAAAAAGAAAGAACTACTTATTCATAATAATACATCTATATATATAAATCTCTGTATATGTAAAAAAAATTAATAAAATTTTTTTTTTAAATAATTGAATACTAAATGTATATGTACAATATATATA
>JAQFVV010005316.1:0-15178 GCA_028023455.1 Epiperipatus broadwayi | reverse complement strand
TTGATATTGATGGCCATTTAACTAGATTATATATCACAATATAAAGGTAATAATGATGATGATAATAATATCATAATAATAATGATAATAATAGTAATGATGACACCAGATAGCTTTATACTGAACTCACAACAATAAATTTATCTTTATAAACTCATAAGCACTTTTAAAAATCATCCCATGTCAAACTGGGATTTAAATATTACATTCACTAGCATTTATATAGTTTATGGTTATTTATTAAAATACTTCAATAGTTAAAACTAGGATTCAATAATTTTAGTGGTGATGACTGATCATCACGCATCTCTCCATGTGATATTCAACTTTGATGAGGATGATCAAAATTCATGGGCACAGCATAATTTTAGCTTTCTTTATACACTTATAATTATTAAAACTTGGTTATTATCAAGTTTAACTTCTTAAATACCTAAATATAAATCAACATTCTAGTTTACTTAACATTTTTATGAAAGCACTTAATATTTGCAAGTGATTGCTCAATATTTACTAATGATGGTTTTAAATATCTGCGAGTTTAAGATGATGATGATCATTTAAATAATAAAATCAAGACAAGAAAAAACAATATTTTTAATAAGAACTCGAAACCAATTAAAATATATAATTATATTTTATTAATACTCATTCTTCTTTCCTTCTTTAAAAATCAAATTTACTAATTAGATAAATAGCTTTTTATTACATTAATTCAATATAGAATTAATTACAAAATTTTATACAAGTTTGTCATTTTGGATAATTTTAAAATAAGCTGGCTTAAAATAACATTAAAAATATTTCTTATTGAATGCTTACTTAAGACTCTCCTAACTTATTATATCATAAAAATAAATTTCATATGTAACCTGTGTTTTATTTCACTTCCATTCATATGTAAGCCTACTTTATAATTTACCATATTTAAACTAATTATGTATAACCTATTCTTTTGACGTGTTTGTATAAGCATTTACACATGCACACACACCCTGTGATATGTTAACATATATTTTTAAAATGTTTTCTCTAATATTAGAGATTAATACATAAATCACATATATAAAACAAAATATTCTTGCAACCGTGAAAAAAAATAAATAAAATACATTATATCAATTTTAATATGCAACAAAATAAAAAAACCATTATAAATGCACACATTTATAGGTTAAGTTTATTATCATAACTGAAGAACAATAAAAAAAACATTTCAATATTACAATATATAATATAAAAAAATAATGAAAATTTTGGCTAAAGGATTTTGAACTTGTGTTTGTGTTATGTTATGTGATATTGAGAATAACTATCGATAAACAAGCCTTTAATGTTTCTGCATCAAAAAGAAAAAAATAATGCTTTGACCAATAAATTTACAGTTACCCGATTATTTTCACTTCTTATAAATGTCCTGGAGTTTGAATTTTCAGACTGCTTGTCTTTTGCTCCCATTTAAAAAAAGGAAAAGCTCTTGCAGATACTTTTAAGATGAACATGAATTAATTCCTTGACTTGCTTATTTCCCACAATTTTAAAATTATTTATTGTTAATGCTTTTGATCTCGCTAAATTCATTGACTGGCTTGCTTCTAATTTTTTCAAAAAAGAGTTATTACAAATACTTTTAGATAAGTATGAACTGGTGGATTTGCTTGTCTTTACCATTTCAAACAGAATTGCTGTAGACACTTGTAGATGACTATGAGGAAAATTCAAACAAAAAATTTGGTTGATAGCTTAATCAAATCTAGTTATAAGGCCTTTATACATTTTTCTTTCCTCTTCTTTCCCCTTCTCCTCCATCCAAAGGTAATGAGCCCATAATAGACCAGAGCCAGAAAAGAAGCATTTCAAATAGCTTGTGTGGTTGTCTTTAAAGTCTATCATTTTGTTGGCTATTATTTGACTGATATATGAGTCCACAGACAGATCAGTGAGCTAACCCATGAGATGGGGGATTTTAAGAAGCAGAAACAATGGTTTTTAGCAATGCAAATTCATTGTATTATACACAGCAAAATATATTAATATCATTTCATAGAGCTGTTAATAACTCTCTTCTTCCAAGAAATTCAATTCTGTTCCATTTTTTTTCTTTATCTTAATCTTGCTGGGAATTACTTTCTATATATCGCACATCTTCATCTATCCTGACTTTAAAACCAGAGTCTTTTTTTTTTCCTTCATCAATTTTTAAAAAAAGTGAAAAAAATTCAATTGCTCACTCTCTCTTGAAAAAAAATCAGAGCTTACATCTCTTCTCTAATCATCTTAAAAAAACTGACTGTCTCCTGAATATTGTTTCTTCATTTTTATTGCGAATTTTAACCAAAGAAACTGACCACCTGGAAACCTTATCTTGAAATAAAGATCAAAGATCACCACAAGTTTGATGGTCTGTCTCAATTTTACAAGAAAATTAATAATCACGCTTTATTACATCAAAGCACCTCTTTTCTAAAGTAATCTTAGACACAGATAACACAAACAATAAAGCTGGCAATCCATAGTCTCCAGAAAATAGGTGTAAAAAATGTTTTATGTTTAAACATTTATATTCACACTTGTACATTTTCACATCCTAATCTACTAATCTTGATCGCTTTATTTTAAGAATTCTCTTTTCTGATCTGCTTTATTTAAAAAATTAATAAGCAATAAATTAACACATTATTTAAATAAGAAAATATAATAAATCAATATTAAATATTATTACCTTCTCTCTTTACAACTGCTTATTCATTAACTATTTACATAGACTATATAATAATAAATACACCCATAAATCTATATATATATATATAAAAGATAAAAAAAATTTTTTTAATTAAATAAAATATCTGTGTTTGAAATGAGTCATATACATACAATATATATATATAAATTTAAATAAACATATTCATTGGATTACAGATGACATTAATAACTTGTATAGAAGAATAAAAAATATATAATATTAGCAGGCCTTTTACATTTTCTTCGTTTAAAAAATAAACTTTCTTACCTTTCAATGGAATTTCTAACCATGAGCCTGTAAATGTCATGGTATGATGCAACTTCCAAAATATAATAAGTTTGTAAAATTTTATTTCTGCAAATACACAATCATGATTATTAATTAGTTTAACAACATATTTCCTCTTCCTTTGATTCTAGATTACAAGCAACAGAAAACCTCATCATGAGCTGATAACAAATAGGTCTGACAATGTAGTTGTCTCTCCTCTCCATGCTATGCAATCAATAATCATCATCATCAGGAAGATTACATGATTAACACACTAGAGTTTTTTAACAACGCATTATAATTTTTTCTATTCTGTTAATAATTCTGATTATTGTCTTGAATTAATGTCCTGCTAAAACATGGCATGCAGCCAGATGTTAATAAGTGTTTCCCATTTTTCTGATGGAGTTCTTATGGCTACAATCTAATGGTTCTTTTCAAGCTGTCTTCTCAATGTATTTCTGCAATGTGATGAGTAATGTAGATCAACAATAATAAAAAAACAAAGTGAATTATGTCCAGCAAAGACAAAAAGAAGAATGCAAGTGACTTTTTATCAGCCTCATTATATTCTTCTCTATGACAATACAATATAGGCCTATTCAGTCACAATTTTAAACACTAATTTTATTTCATTAATAAAGTTTATATATATACAACATAATATAATTTGAGTATTCAATTAAAGGATTACCTGATATAATTATCCCAAAAAATAAAATTTTATACCAGCTTTTAATATTTCCTTTTTTTTTTTTTTTAATATAAAAAGAAAATAAGAGAACATATTTTCTTTTCCTTGTGTTCAAATAATAATATAATTTAAGGGTTAACAAGAGATTATTTTTAATTATATCCCAAAATAGTTTTTCAATTTTTTTCTTATATAATAAATTAATATAAAACTACTAATTGCAGGTCATAACTTTTGGCAAGTCCGGGCTGATGCAATAATTCATCCATAAATTCAAACTTGGTCATGCATGATACACTATTCATATTTAAAATCATAACCTCAGGTGCATCAGCTCTTTCATGGGGTGACAGATTACCCCAACTTCCAAACTTCTTTCCATTCTACAGCATATTTATTTGTTCCCCGGCACATATAAAATTTTATAATTTATCAAACAATAAATAAAAAAATAAGTAATTGCATACTTACGGATGATGGTAAAATATAGCCCAGGAGACCCTTGAACGTTATTCAGAAAAGTGGGATGAACCTGGTCGAGAAGAGGGCCCAGAATCGCAGACAACTTTGACAGGAAAATCAGGACACTAATCTTTGTAATTGATGCAAGCATTGTGGAATAACTTTTACAATATCTAAAATGATAAAAATCAAATAAATAAATAAATAAATTTATGTATCCTTCACTAAAAAAATTCATAAAAAATCTAAAAAATTATCGTGAGAAAAAAATTTTTACATATTTGTAGAGAAAATAAAATGGTGCAAAGAAAGAAATAAGTCCCATATGTATGATGTTTACTAATTACGCGTTAAAACTCAGCTGAAAGTTGAAATTTCTAGATAGTCATACTGGGGGTCAAAGGGTTAAAGAATATTTGGAAATATCTCACAATGCATAGTTTTAAAAAAAGGATACATAAAACAATTTGCCATGGATATCCACAAGCTAGAAACTAGTCTGGTAATATTGGAAGAGTAGGTACTAGATAGAAATTTCATGGACAGATCTTCCTGCATCCATTGAATATTCTGGCTTTGCACTGAATGGTGTCTTCAAGATTTGTTGTAAAAAGTTTGGGCCTTTGGAATTTCTATTACAGCTGCAAAATATTTGAGGATCAGCCTCAGCCACCATCCAGATACATTTTTCAGGGTTTATTCTTGGCTTTAAAACTCACCAATTTATCACAAACTTTTAAAAGTCATTCTCAAAGTTTCTCTTCGAAATTAGGCACTATTAGAATATCATTGAGGTCCAGTGTTATGCAATCCATTTTTTGGAACAGTATGTCCATCTTGGCTTCTGGAAAATATTTGTTACCATCATAATTGTATAGAGCAATCTATTGTAGTTAAAAAAATTTTTTGTGTTTAGTGATTGTTATATATTTCAAAATTCATCTGGAATTTGATGAAATGTGGCCTTAAAATCAAATTTCAGTGAAATGTCTTCCCTTTTCCATATTAACTAATATTTTTTCTTGATATTAGGCACTGGATACTGCCTTTTTTTTAGATTATTTACTATATTATAGTAATCACCACAAATATGAATTTGTCCATTTGGTCTATTTATCCTTGCAATTGGAATGGTACATTCAGCACTTTCAACAATTGTCAATATGGAGAAACTGACGGTAATACTTTCAACAACTTTCAACACTCCCTTACTAATTAAAACATTTAATTTTTGCTCAACTTTTTGTACAAAAATACTTTCTGCTGCCTGCAGACCATAGATTGGTTCCAACTTGAAAACATATTAGCATAGTGATAATTTGCTTCTCCATATTTTCAAATAACTTTCTTGTTTATTTGTTTCTTATTTCTTGTTCAGTAGGCATATTTTGATTCCAAGAGTATTGAGCTCATTCTATACCTATCATATGGTCAACTGCTTTGCACTATTACCATTATTGCTGGCATTTTTTTACCCTTAAATTGGACCACATTAATAAAGGGAGTTCTTACAATTTTCATCATCAATTCAGGTCTTTAATTGTTATCATTGACACTGCTGACACTTTTGTAATGTATTTAATAATTAAACCATTAACATAAATTGATCACTGCTTTTATAGTGTGGATATTATTAGTTTATTTCCTTTGTGGAGAATGGGTGAGTCATTATGTTTTTTGCTCTTTAAACCTACATGCTCTTTTCAAATAAACTATTTACCCACATGGTCTGCAATATTCCTTGCTCCATTTACATTTCCATACCACATGACCCTTTGTCCCCCAACAATAACATATTTCTTTCATATTATTTTTAGTGGACTGATTTATATTTTCAGTTTTTTTTATAAAATGCACTATTTACATTAATATTGCTAAAATTTTGGAACTCTTGATTAGATATAATTTCATGGACTATTCCCATTTTGGTCTCCCTCTTATAACAAAGTCTCTTAAGACTAGAAACTGTTGTCTAAGCCTATCAACTGACATTCTCCAAAGTAATTAACAAGTATGTCTTCATGTACATCTTTATGTTTACAATTCTTATCAAATTTCCTCAATGTCTGGTCCCATAGTCACCTAATCATTCCTTTTATTTTAATGTCTATTTCCTCTAAAACATGGCAGTGTTACATGATTTGAGAGCTGAGTGACTGAAATAATTGTTTAGTTTTTCCATTACCACTAAGTACAACAGCTTTTCTGGTTCTTCAAGATTGCATGAGCCAATTTGTCATTTCAAAGTTACATGGACTTTGTTCTTCTGGATTCTTTTTGTTTATCTAGAATTTTATGAATGTTATCATTTACAAAGAGTAATAGTATCTAAAGGATAATAAAATTTGAAACCAAGATTAAGATTATTTTAATTTTTGTTAATGAAGTAGCTCCTCCTACATTAAATTTATTGAGACAAATTGGAATTATTAATTCATTAATTTCTAGAAGGATATTTAGTATAATTTTACTTGTTTTTGTTTCATTTTTTTTGGTGCTGTATATAGCATGTATTTATAATCTTATTCACAGCATGATCAAATTATTTTTAGACTTAATAGTATGAAGTTTATTAATCATAGTGAATATCTTATATTAATATTGCATTTATTTCCATTAAATATTTTATTATTAAAATCTGAGTTATTCAGAATATATTAGCATTTTTAATTGGAAATTAAATGTATAATATACTATATTATGATAATTAAAGCTTTGAAGACTTTTAGTTTTAATAACTTGTTTTATTTTTGAATTATGAATTCAAAAGTTTTGTTGACTTATTATGAACTATAATTTAAACTTTCAAAGTTTAAGTGTCAAACACTAAAATAATTTTTCTTAATTTTTAATATTTTATTTGTTATTATTTTTTAGGTTACTTATAGCAACTTCATCACCTACAATTCCATTAATAGAAACATTTTTCAATCAACTTTAGGTAAGGCTAATCAAAGGGACTATTAATGATAAATTAATTTATTATTACTTGCAGCAGAGACATTTTAATAATATTAGTTTACTTCATAATTAAAATTGATCTTGAATTGCAGATGTAACAACATCACCAATAAATTATTTGCAGATGATACTTTTTGAAGTCCTCCTCTCCATTCTATATTTAAAGTTTATTTAAATTTTTTTTTAGAGAATTTATGATCTTTCATCTTAAATTTACATATATATATATTAGCTGAAATACACAGGTTTATATATACCTGTGTCTATATATGTAATAGACAGGGTATGAGCACAGACCTTCACACGACCCACCATTATTTTATCTTTTCAACATATATGTGTTCAGGTGTATCAGTGTTATGAGATGGTGTGGAGAGTGGTGGGTCGTGTGAAGGTCTGTGCTCATACCCTGTCTATTATATATATATATTGTAACTGTACACAATATGCCATTACATTAATGTTGGGTGCCAATTATAATGGTCGGGGTGTATAACGAAAATTGCAGTCAGTACATATCTGCCTACTATATAAATTTTCCATGTTCCAATAGCCTGGTGGCACCCTGTATGGCAGATACGGTCTGACTGCAACTTTCGTTATACACCCCAACCGTTATAATATATTGTTGTCTTCAGTTTTGTCTTAAAGCTGAATGCAAGTTTTATAGTAGTATAGTATTAAAAAAAAAATTTTTTTTTCAATAGTTTAAGATGTATGTTTTGATTATTTATATAAATGTTGTATAAATATATGTACAAAATGTATTAATTGTATGATTATATATTTTGATATTGTAGGTCTGATGATGACTGCAGAACAGTCAAAATTGTAAGAATAGTTTTGGTATAAAAAATAGTATTATTGAAGTGTATAAGAAATGGTATGATATGTAAATATAGAAATAATACATAAGACAAGGAGGAAGAAGAAATTAAATTGTTTCCACTAGAATTAAATATTTCAATGGATTTTGAGAAAAAGTGTCATTATCATCCCTGTTATGTAAGAACTTTTATTAATTCTATTTTCCATACTATAGGTAAATGATATTATAGAATTAAATTTTAAGATACACTGAAAGCATTGAGAATGTTAAAGACTTGTATTCTTATAACTTTTCTTTAATAATAGTTTACTAAGGCTGTAACCTTAGAAATAGCGTCTGAAAAATATGAAGGTAGGGACCTCTATAGATCTTAAAACAGCGTGTTTTAAGATCTATAAGTCCCTACACCATTGTTTTTCAGGCCCTTATTTCTAAGGTTATAGCCTTAGTAAATTATTACTTAATATAATAATGGGCATTTAATAAAAATTTATAATTACAACTTTTCTTTAAGCAACTTTTATTTGAAGAATATTTTTTAAATTTTTGTAAATTAAAAAAATATTTTCTTTGAATTAATTCATTTTAAATGAAAGACTTTAATCCAAATAACAGAACCTGGTTTGTAATTATGGGAATACTTTATAAATGTCTTACCTGAATTCATACATGTCTCGATAAGTAATCATTAATTTTTATTTCAAATTTTTTTTCTATTCAAATGCCTTGGTGTTCTTGGAAAATATATAATATTTGGACTTTTGTGCATGCGTTTTTTCTTAAAAAGTATAATAAATTAATGACTTTGAATTTATATTACAAGCATTATTGTTATTATTATGAAACATTTATTTAAAGGGTAACATTCATTTATTTAAAAGGTAAATTATTTAAAAGCTAAACTCTTTAAAATAACATTTATTATTATTAATAATGATCTGAAATTGATTTACTCACTAAATATTTTTATTATGTCTACTTCAAGCTGAAGCAAGGAAATATATTTTCCTAACACATTGAAGTTAAGGTTATTGACTTGCACTGTTTTATGTAAATTTATTAGTATTATAATATGTACTTTTAAATAGGATATATCCTGAGACATCAATAGGAAATTGTTTCTTTGAATTTATTATTTCCAAAGGATTGCTTTTACTCAACAGTCAGAATAAATTGTATTACATATAATTAAAATGTGACTGATCCTGAATTATTAGAATAAAAGTTTATCTGAACCTATTATCTTCTAGTTATAAAACATCTACTCTCCTTTGTCATTGTTATTAGAATTCTGCTCCATTCTAAAATTATGAGTTTTGAAAAGATTGCTCCTTAATGCATTTCATTAATAAATGTGCTTTCGAAAAATATATAAAGTTTAAAATGATATTCTACTGAAAAATTAAATATGCATCATTATTTGTGCTTTAATCGTGAAATATATTTTTATCAGATTTTAATGGTATACATAAGCGTCTTTAAAGATGTTTGCCTAATCTGAATATAAATACAGAGAAAGTAATAATCAGCTGTCTAGCTCTTAATTCCTCAAGCTTTAGCTTTGTGGATACTTAACACTAAATGAATACTCTCCAGATTCCAATTCAAGATAAAGTACTCAGTGAGGAGATCTAGAATGAATCCACACTAGACTTAAAAATCAACCCAAATCCAGTCTTAAGTCATACGCAAATCTTAAGTACTGGAAACTTGAAATTTTGAAGATATTAAACAATGTCTTTAAATTAACATTTAAACTAAGTCGGTTTTGAGTTGAATTTTAGGCTCGTGTTCAAAATTTACTAGAGTTTCACCATACATTAGTCTTAAGTGAAATGAAAAACAGGTCTGTAGATGAGAGATTTATTCTGGATAGAGTGATGTTTTAAATATTATAATAATACTAATTAATCAAAGAGCTTGTTTGAGCTAATGCACATGTACTTTGTGGATCTTGTAGAATACTGTCATTTTCCAACTACAAACTAAAGTCTTTGTAAAAGATAGAATGAATCCACTATTCTTGTATTGGAAAATGAGAGTATTTCATTCTTGTTAAGATCCACAAAGTGCATGTGAATTGGCTTAAAAAGCTGATTATTAATCTTAATTATGTAAAATAATGTATTATGATTACACTAAATAAGCTATATTAGATTAATCTGGAAATCTGCAAGATGCTTTAAAAATTTATTTTCAGTGACTATCCTGCCAAATGGTAAAAACTCAAGATGAAGGATTTTCTTTTCTTTATTTTATTGGTGGTAAAGGATATAGTTAAATTTAAATATTCACAATATTGTAAAATACTATTATTATTTTTGCATTTTATTTGGTATAATTTTTTTATAAATCACTTGTGAAGGATATTTATCAAAAAGTTCTCAGAATATTGATACATGCTATAATTTTAAATGTGTTATATTTGTCCCTATCATGAAGTTATTTATTTTTGAATGTAAATCCAAATGGAAAGGGTAGAAGCTAGATGCATATTTTATAGTTTATTTTGTGTCATAATTTTTATTAAGCTATATTTACCATTAATTATCAAGTATTCAGTTTTACATATCAGTTAGTCATTGTTATTTTTAAAAGAGATTATCACATTAGTCTCTTTCTTGTATTGAATGAATTTTATTTGTAGTATATTTTAGTGAGACTAGGCATTAGTTCACTCTTTGTTTTGAGTATTATTCTTATCTTACCAGTGATATATTTAATAGAGACTGTGGCTGTAGTCTCTTTCTTATGTTGCATTATTTTTCCAGTGACTTATATTGGTCTTTATCTTATATTTAAGCATATAAATACTTTATTTAAAGCAAATCCTATTACTATTGTTCTTTCTTAGTGGTTAGGTCTCATGACTTATCTGACTAGTGATAAGTGCTAGATCATTAATTACCCTTAGATGTAGGGCATTTCCCTTCAGTTCATGTCATCATCCACTTTGCTTTTGCCTTGTTATCCCTAATGTGGATTTATTTGTGATGTATGTTTTGATAAAGTCATGGGTGCAGGGTACTATTAATACTTTTATCCTGGCAATTGGATATTATTATAGGTCTGGAGGAATTTCACCCTTATCTTCAGTCACACTCATTAGTATATCTGAGGATAGGTTGTTTGTTTTGTTGTGTAGGTCTTGTAAATGTGCTTTTCCAGCACTTCAAGATGTAATCCGATAAATATTTAAAATTAAAATTGTAAAAATATGTGACTTCAGTAAAGAATACACATCTTCTTCAGCATCCATCTTATCACATGGATTGAAATATATTTGATAAAAGAGTATCAAAATATATTCATTAGGGACATTATAATAGAATGATTGCTTTATAAAAATGAGAGAACTTATTCAAATATCATATTGTAGAAAGTTTCATTAACCACCCCATTTTTTTTTCTATTCATTTTAACTGTAAATTGCAATTCTCCATATTAAATTTTTCTTAGTGTATCTAGAGGAATTCATCTTGACTAACATTGTAAAATAGCAAGATTGTTTGTTTTTAATGTTTTAATGTCAAAATAAATGTTATTTTAATTATTAACTTATTTTCTTGATGGTTTTCTCATCATTTTGGTACCTTCAGAAATATTAATATCTAAACTTATCATAAATTGCCATTACTTTATGCATTGAGTACATAAATAAATAAAATTTGACATGTGAATCACTTTATTAAATTTGCATCTCAAGAAAGTAGTTATTTTATTTCTAAAAAATAATTATAATTGTTAATTAATTCTTGGAAGTTCACTTTAGTCAATTCATTTATTAAAAGATCACTGTGAATGTTTTTGAAATCACTTTATATAATTAGATTACTTTGTTTAGTGATAAATTCAAATAATAAAATTACTTGGTTTGAATTCAGAAAATATTTAAGAGAATTTATTAATGGGATATTTTCAGTGGCCATAAAATCCCTTGTTTACTTATTATATCTGGATGCTGTCTTAATATATTGTCTTTATTTTAAATTAAAAGTTTTCATGTTTAACTTTACATTTTAAAAATCATTATTGTAAGTTTAGGGAGCATTATCTTAAGGGTAAGAGTATGTTTCACTGCTTTGTTTCTGTGGATTCCATTAATTTAAGTTTTCAGAAATTAAAAGAGAATAAAATTTATAAATATTAAAACATTCATTTATGAACCCCGAGATTTCCATTTTACACATAAAATTATTAGAAAAAATATTTTACTTAAGAACAAAAAAATATTTTTAGAAAAGTTAATGTTGTAAGACATAGAGGTACCTGCTTCTATTTAATAAAGAAATTTATTAGTAAATCTGATCATGGCAATAAGATGCTCATTATGGTTGGAAGATGTTTTTGTAATTGGAAAAGTTAAAGTAACTTAACTTTTTAATGGCATATGCTTTAAATATTAAGAACTGTTTTATTTTAAATGAGTGAGTATGAGAAATCTACTTTTAATTTGTTTGTATATTACATTTAGCTTAATAATTATTTAAATGCAGCATTTATTTATATAGCACTATGTTTATAAATTGTAATAAACTAAAGATCAGCCTTTCAAGCTAACGTGCATGTGCTTTTTATGAATGTTAATACTAATTAATGAATACTTTCATTTCCAACACAAGATAAAGTCTTTGTGAAAGAATAAATGAATCCACTTATTTATTCAACCCAAATGCTTATATATGGGCAAATCTTAAGTACTAGATATGAAAGCATGAGGATAAATCAATCACTTTAAATTACTGTTTACTATGTCTGAATGAATGATGTCAACAAAATTATCTAGAATTTATTCTTTTGCAAAGACATTATCTTGTGTTGGAAATGAAAGTATTCATTTATTACTATTACCATTCAGTAAAAAGTGCATGTACGTTAGCTTGAAAGGCTGATCTTTAGCTTAATAATTATTATTATTTATCCTTATTGCTCTTATTATTGCAGCATATGACATTAGAAACCCTCTTACGATAGCCAAAATAATATTATGATTTAGCCAATAGTGGCATTATTCATTTATTGTATTTGTTTTTGGTCATTTTTGTGAGAGTATTATTCCCGTTTGTCTCTTATTTTAGGTTATAATATTAATATATATAACAACAAACATTACATGACCACCACTTGTTAAAACAGGGCAAAAATCTCCATACATACTGCCACTCAGTGTAAGCTAGAGCAATCAGTGGATGCGCTGAAGACTTATGCATAAAATCCCCATCTAGTGTCCTACTCATCCAATATCCTAAGACTATGTTCTGACTTGCGGCTGTCATGCGTAATGACCCCTTGGATACTCGAGAGAGCACTGCACCTAGATCTTAGGATCTAATGCAACTCTCCAGCAGCCATCCTTTATCTCTACTTAACTACAAAACTATGAGTATTTAAAATGAAAACACTTTAATATTTTCAGATCCAAGCCCAATAGCTATATATAGTCACATGAGTCTGAACTCAATTCAGTTTCCCATACACTTTGGGTCTTTGGTTCTTTAATAATCATAGCCACCACTATCCTATTGGGCATGATTGGTATTAAGCCATTAAACATCACATGATCACGATTTCTCTATAAACTAAAGAGCTTAGATTGAAGAATTTTGTCTTTAAGTTTAATTCTTATAGTTTTGAGTTAAATGGAGATAAAAGGTGGCTGCTGAAGAGTTGTATTAGATCCTAAGATCCAGGTGCTGTGCTCCTCAGATCCAAGGCTCCTCACTGACGAAGGCCACAAAACAGAAACTAGTCTGGGGGATAGTGGATGAGTAGGACACTAGATGGGGATTTTATGTACAAGCCTTCTGGTATCCATTGATTACTCTGGATTGCACTGAGTGGCAATACTGTATAATGAGTTTTGCCGGTTTTAATAACAGTTATGAGCAAAAAACATAAGAAATGGTGATCATGTGATGTTTAGTGGTTTAATACCAATCCTGCCTAATAGGATAATGGTGCTATGGTTATTAAAGAACTAAAGATATCAAAAATGTATGGGTACTGAACTGAGTTTAGATCTTATGGGAATGACTATAGAAGCTATTGAACTTTGGATTGAAAATATGCTTTTCAAATTTATTTTTTCTAATAGTTTAGTAGTTAAGTAGAGATAAATGGTGGCTGCTAGAGGGTTGCATTAGATCCTAAGATTTAGGTTCATTGGTCTTAGATTCAAGGCTCTTCACTGACGAAATCCACAAGCTAGAAACTAGTCTGGATATATTGATGAGTAGGCACTAGATAGGAATTTCATGCACAAGCCTTTTGGCATTTATTGATTACTCTAGCTTGCTGTGTGTGGCAATACATAGTGAGTTTTGTCTGTTTTAATAATTAAAACAAGTTATAAATTTTGGAACTTGCTTTTAAGCTTGCATTTTATAATCACTAGATGGAGCTTACCAATAGCTCTAAACAAGCTTTGTTTTTAATAAGTGTCGAAAAAGATAGAATTCAAAATCTCTACCATTATCCCCATTTCCAGACCAGCTGATTCTGAGCTTATTGCCTCATGTCAGTGGAGGGTTGGGAGACTAGAAACTAGATCTAAAATACCAACTCTAAAGTCAGTACTTTTCAAACATATTTCTATCAATTTGAAAGCATGAATTTATCAGACATGTCTTCAAACCCAGCCTAACAAACTAGATAGCTATATAGGTCTGAATTCAGTTCAGTTTCACTATATAGTAAAAATCTCTGCAATATATAGCATTGCAAAAACCTTCAAAGGTACACTTATAATAATTAAAATAAGTTAAAAATTTCACAACTTGCTTTTAAGCTTGCATTTTATGATCACTAGATGGAGCTTACCAATAGCTTTAAACAAGCTTTGTTTTTATAAATGCCAAAAGACATAGAATTCAAAATCTGTATCATTATCCCCACCTCCAGACCAGCTGGCTTCGAGCAGTGGAGGGCTGGGAGACTAGAAACTAGATCAAAAATACCAATTCTAAAGGCAGCACTTATCAAACATGTTTCTATTAATTTGAAAGCATGAATTTATCAGACACGTAAATATATTCTAACCCACCCTAACAAACTACATACTATATGGGTCTGAATTCTACAATATATAGCATTGCAAAAACCTTTAAAGGTACACTTATAATAATTAAAACAAGTTATAAAATTTTATAACTTGCTTTTAAGCTTGCATTTTATGATCACTAGATGGAGCCGACCAATACGTAACTGAACGAAGTACAAT
>JAQFVV010005315.1:0-15249 GCA_028023455.1 Epiperipatus broadwayi | reverse complement strand
AATCTGGTTTTAAAGGAGTTATCATACAATAAATTATATCTAAATATTAAAGCTATGGAAAAAATCAATGGGGATTAACTGCCATTTTACATTGATTTGTAGATTATGAAAGGCATTTGATTTTATGGACATTTTCAAAGCTTTGCAATATTATTACAGATCTAAGAGATTATCAAATTCTGAAGGATATCAGTATATAACAGCAAAGTTTAAACTACATGATAACATTAAGAAAAATAATGGTAAGATATATAATAAGATGATTCCATATCTAGTATAACTTTAGATTAAGTATTGATTAGTTAAACTAGAAAGCAAAATGAGCAAAAATAAATTGAGATTATTTAAATTACCTAAATTTCACAGATGTGTAATTGTTTTTGAAAATAATGCTTTTTATATTCAGGAAATGTTATAAGAGCTACAAGATAAAAGCAAAATAATAGAACTAATAACAAATGCTAACAAAACTAAAATAGCATTCATACATTGTACATGTTTAAACCTGCATTTATATATGTAATATATGCAGGATTCAAACTCAGACTTTTACATGACCCACTATTTTCAGTGCCATCTCATATTGCTGACCTACTGATCACACACATCTTGAAAAGATAAATAATCACCACTATATGTATTTCATGCTAAACCAGCAATCGTCAGTTGGTCTAGATTACTATCCTCACACATATATATAATCAGTGCTCAGCTTTATATTAAGATAGCCAATCTTCATACTTTAATGGACAGGCTTCAAACTATTCCAACTCACAACTCTTCAGCATTTCGTTTGAAAATCTGATGATGGAACAGATGGTAATAATTAATCAGAAGAAATTAATAACTAAAAATTTTCTTGATCAGATTATTAATGCAGATGAAAATGTAATGAATAAAATTAATCATACAATTAAATTTAGGCAGATGCTTTTGATAGAAACAATTTAATGTTTTTCAAAAATATGTTTGTTTGAAAAGGAAGGTTTTTAATAAATGTGTTTATCAATGCTTATGTATGAATCTATTACTAGGACACTTAACAGGAAAGCAATTCAAAGATGGCAGACTGCACAGTCTAGTATGGAGAGGTATAAAGTGGTAATAACAAGAAGAAATAAAAAATAAAATATGTAGATAAATCAATGAACAGGTAGCAATGACATGATTTTAAAAATTAAAGTGAAATGAATCAGTAATGTTATAAATAATTGGTAGTAGATCAATAGTTAATTTTTAAACTAGATTCCAAGAGATTATAAAAGACTTAAAAGGAAATGTGTAAAATGAAAAGATGAGATAAGATAGTTGGCTAAAATGACATAAGAGAAACCAAACTATAGTTCAGAGAAATTAAACTATGAGAAACATTTATTCTGCAGTAGAAATCATCTGAACAATGGTGATTTTACTTTTCACATAACTTTAGTCTAAATATATATATAAGTTTATTCACAGAATAATTAAATCTGAATACATTCTAAAATAAATCACAAGACAGATGGTTTAGTGCAGTGGTAAAGTATCCAAATTCTGGAGAATAAAATCTTCAGATTGATTTTAATTTTTGCATTTTCAGCAATGAACTACTACAAGGAAGTAAAACCATTCCATGTTTATAATAAATTTATAATCAGTGCCCACTCTCAAATCAGTGCTAATCTATTGGTCAGAAAAATGATGCTATCCCTGTATTATTACATGGAAAATAAATTAAACATTGGTAATTGAAAAAGTAAAAATTTATAGTAGTGGTAATTTTTGTAATTATTCTACATCCTCAGGATTATATTTTAACACATATAATTTATTTATTGGAGTTATTAAAATTATTAATATATATACACAGTGTGCATAAAAAAATGTTTCAAATAATTTTAAAGGAAAATAATTTTACTTTTTAAAAATACTTTAAAAAGTCTATCGGATGATGAAAATATTTTAACAGTTTTCTCTGATGTAATAAATTTATGAGAACTATTATAGTTGGGTGTCATCACATCAATATTAATTTTTCACAAATCACATCAATTATCTACAATTCACTATTATTTGTTTGGTTTTTAAATAGATTTAATATTGTGATAATTCAACTATCTTAATGACAATTTTGTTGTCGTTATTTTTTCATTAGTCTTTTGAGTAATAAGTTGTATAATAAAATCAAATCATCTCTATGACCAAAATAGGATAATTTCAATTTAGTCACTTATCTCCTTCAATTGAAAACTCAAGTCTTTTCTGATCAAGTATCCATTTGCTTTTTATTTATTGCCTTTATTGTATTTTCAAAGATTTCCATCAGACCTATATTTCAAAAGCATCAATAAACATTCCTGCTATTTTTCATAAATATCCATTTTTTAAATCCACAGTGAAATTAATATTGAATACAGCATAGCTTGACTAATTTTAATTTTTATTTTTTATGATTGTTCCTATGTCTAAAAACTTTTTTTCAAAAGTTTTTGTTGCAGCTGTCTAGAGGTTGCCATGGTAAATTTCATGACTAGGATGTGCAATTAATGCAATGGTGATAATTTGACAGCTAAAGGTTTCTGAATTAAAATTTTCCCTGTCCCTCTCTTCTGAATTATTTTTCTTAGCAATTGCTTTTATTATTTGATGATGATGATAGTAGACAAACTGACACCTACTTGTGCCTTTATTATCAGTTTTGAACTCGGTCTCTGTTCTAATTATTATCTTCAAAATATTTAATTGTAATTAACTCATTTTCAGCTATAAGTGTAATTTTCCTATTTACAAGTGTAATGTTGCTAATGTTTTATAGAAATCTAAAACTTCACATTTGTCTTTGATCAAATCTGACTTTCCTTCATACAAAACCAATAGTTTAGTTTCACAGAGGCAAAACTCTCCATACAGTAGCACCACTCAGTGCAAGCCAGAGTAATCAATGGATGCAGGAAGGTTTGTACATAAAATCACTATCTAGTGCCTACTCATCCAATATCCCCAGACTAGTTTCAAGCTTGTGGATTTCATCAGTGAGGATCCTTGGATCTGAAAGCATTGCACCTAGATCTTAGGATCTAATGCAACCTTCCAGCAGCCATCTTTTACTTTTTTAGCTAACTATAAAGTTTTGAGTCTAAAATGAAAACACAATAATGTTTTCAATTCAAGCTCATTAGCTTGTATAGATGTTAGAATTCAGTTCAGCATCCATACTTTTTGGTGTCTTTGGTTCTTTAATAACCACAATCACCATAATCCTATTGGGCAAGATTGGTACTAAATCCACTAAGCATCACATGATCATCATTCTTTATGCTTACAGGGATTTTATGCCCAAACCTTCCTGCATCCATTGATTACTCTGGATTACACTGAGTGGTGCCACTGTATGGAGAGTTTTGCCTCTGTGTAAACAACTTGTGTAAGCATAAAGAATAGTGATCATGTGATGTTTAGTGGTTTAATATCAATCCTGCACAATAGGATTATGGTGACTGTAGTTATTAAAGAATCAAAGACACCAAAAAGTATGAATGCTGAACTGACGAGTTCAGATCTACACAACTATACAAGCTAATGAGCTTGAATTGAAAACATTATTGTTTTTATTTTGGACTCAAAGCTTTATAGTTAACTAATAAGGTAAAAGGTGGCTGCTGGAAGGTTGCATTAGATCCTAAGATCTAGGTGCAGTGCTCTCAGATCTAAGGCTCCTCACTGATGAAAGCCACAAGCTAGAAACTAGTCTGGAGATATTGGATGAGTAGGCACTAGATAGGGATTTTATGCACAAATCTTTCTGCATCCATTGATTACTCTGGCTTCACTTAGTGGTGCTACTGTATGGAGAGTCTTGACCTCTGTGTAAACAGCTTGTGTAAGCATAAAGAATAGTAATCATTAATCAGATGGTTGCTTATTTCATATTTGATTATTTTCAAAATATATATTCTGGTTTTATATAATTTCAGTAAGATTCAATCTGTAAATTATAAGAAAATGTCCCTTTACTTGTTTATACTGGATTAAATTGTTTATGATAATTTAGACTTTTATATATAAAGTTAGTTTTTTTAAATTTAGGGGATTTGATATAAAAAAATATTTAGTCTTTATTCAACTTCTTGCAATTAATTATAGATGTATTTTTATTTCAATATAAAATTATTTTATATTTATTCAAACTTAATTTTAAACTTTTAAATCTTAAACAATCTGTTGTGATTCTAAATTATTACACTAACTGGCTAGCATCAATAAGTTTTATTAAACAAAACTCAAATTAAACTTAACAAATAAGTTTATTTACTTCCCAAACGAAAATGTATATAAATAAAAAGAATTACTGGTTCTTATATATTACTTGGTAATCTTTAATCTGTAATAAACTTCTGATTTCGTGATTTACTTTTTTACTTACACCACAAATTTAATTTATACATTTAGTAGTATTTCCAATTATTGGTTTCTTATACACATAATATGCACAATTATATATATGATGATTCCTACAGATTTCTTGCTGCTACTATAAAACATAGATCAAGATGACAGCCATATATTTATATATATCTTATATAGTTCTCTGCATGATTTTAGTCAATCCTGATAAATCTATCTCATTAACATATATTTATTTTAATGGTATTCAAATGTGTGCATGATGTATATAAATTTTTCTAGAATATTAAATAACTAGGAAACATTTTTAATGCAATGTCTAATTATAATTTCATTAATCTATTAATAAACTTTATTTACAATATCAAAAAATAAAATATAAGCGCAGATAATCTTTTTTTTAAAAAAAAACCTCACAATATTACAATTTTACACTTATTTGAACTGAAACATTGTTATCACATTATAGCGTTGATGTTTTGTTTAATAATCATCTGAGTTAAACTCAAGGTCTGACCAATATATACTAAATAATATGATGGCTATACAAATAATAAATGAGCAGTTAGGTAAATAGACACGTAAGTAAATAAACAAATTGTTAGATGGCTTAAAAGAACCACTCATGTTTTAAACAATCCATTATATGTTCTTATTTTTCATTTTAAAATGCAGACCAACTGATTGCTGGTTTAACATGAAATATGTATAGCAGTGATTATTTATCTTATCTAGTACATATGTGTTTTAGTATCTATGATGTGAGATAGAGGGGGTGATGTGAAAGTCTGTGCTCTTATACCCTTTATATTACATATATTGATACAGGTATATAATAAGCCTGTATTTCAGTTAATAATGTTTTTAAAAAATGATATCTCAATTATAATGATCCGGAGGAAGAGAGCTTAACGTGATCTGCACTACAGGGCGCCATCTAGGCATTTGAACCTAGAAAAAATTATAAAGTAGGCAGATACGTAAGTCAAAAAAAATTTTTTTTTATTTTATTTATATATTTTGATATCCAGTCATTAGCCCATGTCACTAGCTCAGGGAGTAGCAGAGATTTAATAATATAATATCTTATCTAATTATATTTCAATATTAAAAAATAAATAAGCAGTTTCAGTAATTAACATATAAGAATTTATTTACGCACATATATAAGATTTAACATTATTATTTTAATATGTTTACTTTAACATTTAACATTATTTTTACTTTTATTTTAGATTTTTTAATTTACATTTTAAATTTTATACTATTATTAGTTCGCACAGACTTGTTTAAAAATGTTGAGTATAGATCGATTACATAGATTCCACGGTCAAAAAACATTTCAAATAAACATAAAACGATCAAAATACAAAATCATTGATACCGTCAATCGCAGAGGGAAATTTATAAGTAACCCAATAGCATTCACCATAAGATGCTCGCATTAACACCAATAACTTAAAAGACATCCCGAATAAATACATTTAGATACTCACCGTAAGGTATCAATTGCGAATGTTTATATATATTTTGATCGAATATGAAAACCAAAAACATAATCAGCGGATGACTTGAACCCATGCAAGCGTCTATACCCAACTTAAATTTAATGCATCTTTATTTAGAGTGTCAAGTATGAATAGACTACATAGATTTGCATTTGAAAAGAACATATTCAATCCTTGTTTAACCTTAGGCCAAAGGTTAAGCAAGTCAAACAAACTTCAATCCATCTGATATATCAATGTGTTCAATGTAATGCGAATGTTTGACAGCACAATTAGGTTAAGAGAAGAAACTGCTTCGTCAGATGAGAATATTACATCTATCTGACGATTAAGAGCAATAAAAAAAAACTCCATAGGAAGGAACTGTGGTCTCCATCTTATAATTCCTCCCATAGGCAAAACAGTGTATGCGGCATATAATAGGCGATTCTGCCCCTAACAGATCTCGTACTACATCTACTAATTACGCCAATATAACCAATCCATTGACCTAATTCAACTATTGAAATGAATAACCTAAGATTACCCTCCCTAATATAACTTTACAAATCTATATAGCCAGTCACGCCCGACTTAAGTTTAATATTTATATAACTAGTTTAATGAAAAACAGAAATCATAATAAAACTTAAAGAACAAATAAATAATTAAATGGAAATGATTTTACAAAAGAAATACATTAAATAAAATTATAACTAATTAATAAATAATGTTGGTCAGATAGGATTCTATTTCTTAATTATTTTAAATACGGAAAGTTTTTAATTTAATGTTCATTAATTATAAAGTTCTTACGGTTTAAAACAGTTCATCTTTATCTGTTGCTTGCCACTTGAACATGAATTCCCATGCCATCCCTAAGGATTGGTTGAGTTAGCCATTATTTTTTTATTTATTTATCCAGGAGTCTTTTTAGTTTAATTGATCATTAATATTGAAGCAATGGATCTGAAGTCCAATCAACATGCTTCACATCTTCCTATAAACTTGATTAATATTGTAGACCTAAATTAAGTTTATAGTCCAATATCAACAGGGTTTTGCATTAGAGTTAAAAATAATTATGCTTATTAAATGTGTATTACATTTAAATATTTTGTTTTAAATAAATTTCATTCTATTAAGAAAAAATGACCTACTCTATTAGTCAAACATATATAACATCTAGCGTATATATATAAGTTAATGCAAAATTCTGCTGAAATAAAATGCTTATTCTACTATAAAAAAATAATAATATATTGTTGTTAAAATTTTGTTAAAATATTTAGTATGATTTGATTTTGAGATAAGCCTGCCAATATTTTCTAAAAGAATGTATAGTTTTTAATTAGTGAGCCATTCAAGTGTAATTAAAGATGGCCTTCTCTTTCTTTCTTTTCAATTAGAGAGAATTCAAACTTTGAAGTAAGAAAGTTGGAGTCAAAAAGATTCAAAGTTATTTTGGAAAGTGTGCTTTGAAGTAGAGGAGCATCGGGAGGCTTATCAAGATCTCAGATCATACAAACAATAGAAGGTAGCTGACAGAGAGGGTATAAATAGAAGGGAGGAGAACAAAAGATTGATTATTCAGATTTTTCTTTTGAAGAATTCCAATTATTCTAGATTTTTCTTTTGAAGAATTCACATGATTCAGATTTTTTCTTTTGAAGGGTCAGATTATTCAGATTTTTCCTTTGAAGGATTCAAAGTTGATTCTGATTTTCCTTGTGAAGGTGATTCTTTCAGAGTTTGCTATTGCAAGGATTGATTCAGATTTTGCTATTGCAAGGTGCATTCAGATTTCTCTTAGGAGAACTCTCTGTCAGATTTTGTTCGTGATTTTATTCCCAAAAGTCTACAACTGTTGTCTATAAATCATGAAGAAGCTTGAACCTGCTCAAGCTAAAAATCACATAAAGTTTGATGGGTCATTCTACTATGCTCGGCTAGGCAAATAAATAGCTTTGCCTATCGCCGAGGTTCCGGAATACCATTCAAAATGCCTGAATATCCACTCAATAGTCATCTGAACTCTGTGCCGTGTCTGGAGAACTTTTCGTGAAACCATACTACATATTTTCATTGTCCGGACAACTACATCTCGACAGTCGGATCAAGCCTCGAACTGCCGTAGGGAACATGCCCAAGGAAAGGGCGGTAATACGTATCTCCTCTATTGAACTTCTTCTGTATACTACCTTTTGTTCATTTTTTTCTAATTGCTTCAGTGAATTTATATGTGTTTGCTATGTAACCATTTTTATTAGACTAACCTTAAATATACTATATTGATGTGATCATCTATCTATATGTAACCTTTTTCCCTTCGCTATTCTTCATTACTAACCTGTAGTAAATATTTAGTATTCCATTGCGGTTGAGTTAATAGTTAATTTTTGTTCATTTAAAATCTCTTTCCAATTTTATTTATGTTTGTTAATTAAATACGGGTCCAGTTTCTTTTGTGTGATACCAAAACTTGATCTCTTTGATAACACCTCTTTTGTCATGCCATTAGCTTTACGTATATCTGATTTATAACTATCTACGTTTTTAAATAATTTCAAAGCTCTGTTGGTAACGCAAAGCAGATGCAAATGCCTACGAAAGATTCTTTTTTATCGTGCGTTATCAAGAAGATCGAGGTTGACAATTTTTAATAAAATTGGGAAGAAAAGATTTAGACCACCAAACCTATTAATCCGTTTTTATTGTCTAATTAGTTTTTTCATTAATTTAGGGAATAGCGGAGGCCATTATCTCATTAGTCATATTATTAAAGTCATTAATTAAACATATGATTTAACTATAAAAGCTTGACTTTTGCTAAATTTGTTATAAATGCTTTATTTGACTTTTCAATGATCGAATTAGCATAACGCCAAAACATATTTCTTAGTACTTTTGCACATTTAACTATTTTAGCTCCTTTGGTTTATTGTCTATATCTCTTCGCTGTTGCTAGCTTTGTGGCGGTTGAAAAATAATTTATGTGTGGCTCAGATGAGTAATTTATTTAGGTTCATAATAGCTTGAAGACCAGGCGAATAGGGCAGAGGTCATAGTATTCTTGATTTAATATCTCGTGTATAGTTGGGCATGAGGTACTTTAGCCTAGCCGAACTATGAGTTAAATCAACATACATCATCTGACTGTCACAATATAGAAAAAAAAAAAGCGATGTCATTTCTCTTTTTTTTAACAAAACTGAAAGTTGAAAGTCGTCTTTTCAATCCTTTTCCTTCAACTCCACACTAACACATATAGTCATACGTAATAACTAATTCACTTTTTATTTTCAAACATATAACTTTTATAATAATTTTGTGGATTAACTCAACATTTCATCATGATGGTGAAAACCTTTTCATTGAGTCCGATTTCCCGATGGATTTCTTTCATTTGCTAAAAGTTCTATTGTTTTTCTTATCTGACCGATGCTTATACATTCATGCCCAAAAGAGCTTGGTTACTATTAAATAATCATTTCCATTTTACAAAAAGATTAATTAATTTGTTTTCAAACTTAAACATATATTTTTATCTCTAAATCTTTTCTGAAAAATTTAGTTTTAAACTACTCTTTTTTAATAAAGTTTATTTTAATAATTATTTATCTGTGCGATTTTATGTATATGTGAGTTTAAGATGATTTTTTTAATTTTTCAGTTTTTAATTCTTAAAGAAATTTTTTGTGACGACTTTTTTTTTATGTTTAATAAAAGAAATAATGCATGCGTATCTTTTATTACAATAAAAATGAAAAAAAAATACAGTATATTATGGTTTTCTTTTGTATTGAATTGTCTAATCTCAATTTAGATCAAAATGTTGCTAAAGCTACTATATAGGTTAATATAGTTTTTTAATATTAGGAATCCTATATACATTGTTAACCATTTCCTATACATTTATAGTGATATAAGTGCTAAGAACACTGAATAAGAAAAACTTAAAATAAGTTTTATTGCTATAAATATGATATCAGGATTAGGATATGGAAAGCTGCTAAGTATAATATAATAAGACTTTTATTTTAAGTTTTTTGGCTCTGTGTTCCTAGTGCTTATATCAATTATTATAATTCATAAATATAAAAAACTGAATAAATTACTTTTATGAAGTCATCATATTAAGTGGTTTTCAAACAATAGTCAAGCCATACTGATGATAAGCCTAAGTTTCATTTTCTAAATGTGCTGATTTCCTAGAAGTGAGTGAAATACATTTGGATTTTTTCTTCTAAATATATATATATATATATATATATATATATATATATATATATATATATATATATATATATATATATATTAATTTAATCAGATAATGTTTGTTTAAACAGCCAATCAAATTGACAGCAATATTTGCTTACAACCTTTAATATCATGTTAAAGCAACCATTTATTATTATAAAAAAGGTTGCTCTTTAAAAAAAATGAAATTAATCTAGTGAAATAGATGGTTAATTAATATCAGAGTTATTGTTTGAAATAATATGACAATTTTATATTTTATTTATTAGTCAATTTCTTCCATAATGTGCTTCATACATTTGAAAAATAGACTTCATACATAGATTATATTTATATATTGTAACAGTCTGATAAGAAGTGGAAGTTCCAGTCTTACTGTATCTGCACTACAGAGTGCCACTAGGCCATTTTCACCTGGAAAATTTATAGAGTAGGCAGATATGCGCTGTTAAAGATCCAACTTTTATTTATTATTTAGACCGTTAGCCCATTGCCACTAGCTCAGAGATGCAGAGATTTATAAAATATAATTCTTAAAATATTTTTTTCAATATTAACAAAAATAAAAGAAGCCACTGCCAGTAATAACACACAAACATTTATTTAAACATATATAAGATTTAAAATTATTTTAGTATAACTTTAACTTTATCATTTAGCTTACATTTTAACTTGGTTTTTTAGAATTTAATTTACGTTTTAACTCATAAGTTCACACAGATTAATTTTATAATAGTTTGTTTTATAATGTTGAGTATAGATCAGCTACATAGATTACACAGTTAAAAACTTTTCAAAATAAACATAAATGATCAAAATATAAAATCATTGATGGAAATGCAGAAGAAATTTACAAGAAACCCAATGGCATTCATCATAAGATGCCGCATTGACACCAATAACTTCAAAGACATCCAAATAAATACATTTTAGATACTCACCATAAAAGTATCACTATTTACCGAATGTCTATATATTTTAATCAAATATGAAAACAAAAACATAATTAAACCTAAACGAATCTATGCAAGCATCTATACCCAACTTAAATTTAATGCATTTAAATAATTTATACAATAAATATTAACAGAAAAAAACTGGAAATGATTTAACAAACAAATAATACATTCAATCAAATAATTATTAAATAATTAAGTTTGGTCAGATAGGCAATACTATTGCTAGCATTTAAATACTGGAAAAGTTTTATATTTAATGTTCATGAATTATCTAAAGTTCTTACGGTTTTAAAAGGTCCATATTTTGTAGTTGTTTGTAATTTTGAACATGAATTCCCACACCGTCCTGAAGATATTGGTATCCAGTTAGCAGTTGGTCCTTTACGGTAGCTGGTATTTTATTGCTGGGCTCAGATGTCCCACCATAGTCTGCAATATGGGGGAAAATGATGTTTCATTTTTCTATAACACTTGAAAGATTTAAGTTCGTCTTTCAATCCCTTCACCTCCAACTCTCTGACTTAACACTGTGCCGATCAAAAAAAGCCCAACACATCAGCAAGCCCAAACTCAAAGTCGGATTCAAACTCAGGCAGTTCAATTCAGTTTAAACCCAACTCACGAGCTCAGATCAAATCAATGGATGACATATATCGATGGTATATGACTATGTGCCATTGAACTAGCTCAACCCAGTTGATGATAATTAATGAGGACCTTTAATTTAATTCTAATGAAGTATAATAAAATAACCTTCAGAATCTTTATAAGTCAACTCATATATATATATATATGTTCGGGTTATATACAGACAGTGAGCATTAATATTAAAATAATTTGAATAAAAAGAAAGTAAAAAAAAAAAAACCAAATGATTTAATAAAATGTTTAATAATAATTATAATTTTGTTCGAATTTTTAGGTGTGGTTATATAGATTGCACTCTAGTCTTTAAGCGGAATTTATATTTACAACAAGAATAGCAGTCCTTATTATATGCAATACTATTACACAATATTATATGATAAATATATGTCTATGCCCCTGACAATAAAATAAAGGTAGATAAAAGGTATTTGGCTATAACTGAAATTATTATTCTGATTCTAAAGGAAAAAGAATGTGATATTTATTTTCATATTCGTAAATCAATTCAAGATATGTATTTAGGGCATAACTTTAATATTTAATAAAAAACTTACTTAATTATAAATAGAAATATGAATTTGTTCGACTTTAATAAAATCAATTCATCATGATTTAAGAGCATTAGAATGGGCTTTACTGGAACTGAGAAATACCAAACGGTACTGACTGACTTATGAGCTATAAAAATGAACATGATAAATATGATGGCTGGTCAGTGATTTAAGTATGAGTAAGTAAGGCTGGGTCATAGCCATGAGCCTTTGGTGTTCCAATATAATAAAAAAAAATGAGCAAGTGGAGGAAGTCGTTCTTCTAAATAATTAAACTAATAAAAATATCACTGAGGACACGCCTATGAAACAGGAGATGGCTCGTGTCAGCAATGTTCGGAAAATGATGACTTGGTAATCATCGTATTTAAATAATAAACCCAATTTATATGAAGAAGTGCTCTACGTGATGACCTGATCAAGTTAAATTAAAGTCAAACATGCTTTAATCAAAAAGTATTTAATACAATTAGAAATTATATTAATTATGCCCTAAATCCCATGCCCTTCTGAATATTACTAGAGGTATAAAATTTGAATTAGAATATATTCATTTAACTCCTTTATCGACCTTTTGCGAAACAATATATTAATGTGAATAAATAGATATTATAAACTCAGTAAAGTGGCCGGGAGCATAGGTTAGAAATTGAGCTAATAATTTGTTGTTATTAGCCATTAATAAAATAGCAAAAATTGTATAAATCCTTCAACTCGAAAATTAATAGAACTGTTTCAAATTAGTTCTAGTGGGTAGAATTACTATAAAAATAAATATATTTATTTAACACGGCAAATGCATGAAAGGAAAATTATTATCGAGTTGAAGTTATTATTGGCATATAATAAAAAATAAATTATATTAATAATCATCAACAAATATATATTAGGGTTAAATAAGCAGACACGCCATGTAATGCAGAAAAGGAAAGTTAACTGATATTAAATTTAAAGACTAGAGAGAGATGAGAATTACTACATAATTTAAAATAACATTAATAAAAAGACAATTTTATAGTAGATAGCTTAAAGATGTTTTAGCCCAAAGTTCAAGAACTGGCCAGGTTCAGAAGGAAAGATATTACCATTTCTTCATGGTTGGCTTCTGGTTTCTACAGGGCAGCCCCCCGTTGGATGAAACGTATGCGCGCATTTAGAAGTATGTGAATGACATTTTGATGGATTTCTCTAAGGTTTCGGCAGCTTACGATTGGTATATGAATTTTTATATTGCAGCCACATTGAAGATTTTCAGGGGACTTAAGGAACCATAGTCAGACTCTTGAAGTTAAGCCCCCCATCATGGTGGCTGCCTTTTTTACTTCATAATTTAACTGGGCGGCTTCTTCTCTAATGAAATATATATGGCTTCTCTTAATGAGGAATAATAGCTGCTTGAAAACTTTTTTCTGGGCTATCCCCCTGTCCTCTGATGCCTTCAGGCAGCGCTTATTTCATTATCAATTTATGAGTTGTTTTTAGATACATTCCTTCGATGAGCTTTCAAACTCATTAACTTAATTCATTTTCTAATTAGAAAATGAATTTTTTAAATCAGAGAAAAATGATTTTAATTGGTGACCATCCTTACGTTACATTTTTAAATACTTATCTTTTTTTTAATTAATAAAAACTTTACCCATTGTTTTTGAAAAGGGACAATCTGAAAGCTTATCGAAAGAATGTAGCTTTTAATCACTAAAAATTTAACAAATTATTTAAAAGTAAAATAAAACATTCCCGATGCAATGAAACTTTAGAACGAATATGTACATTTAAATATTTATAAATTTATACGCACAATCCACACAATTATAATATATATAAATTCAGGAATAATTCTATTATGAATTTATTAGTAAACATGATTAATTTAAATCTCAAACGAGTTAATTTTAACACACATTTATAATAGTTTTTCTTTAAGGAAACTAGCGTGGATTGAACAAATAAAGCCCCATTGCATCGGAAATTCAAGGTTGGTACAAGGGTTTGAAGTTGGCTACATGTGAAAGATCATGAAGCTAGTATCAAACTTAGATCCGACTGCTTCAACACATCTCTGTCTTCTCTTAATTCCTATCTTCACTAAAATTTATTTCCAAACTTTTTCTTTTATATTAATTTTGTGGATTCAGTGGACATTACATCATGTGAAACGGTTGTCTTCAAATTCCTCACCGTTTCACCAACCATCCTAATAACCCACTCGTCTGTGCTAAGTTCAAACCTGTTTAATAAGTCTAAATTAAGCTTTGTAAGCTAAAAATTGCAATTACGGCTATATAAACAGCATTATATATGCACATACGAAAGAAGCGCTATAATTGAATAGTATTGCCAGAGTTATGGCATATAATTTTATCGCGTAATATTTTTAAACTATTTTAGTACAGTAATAATGTAGCGTCAATTTAATAATTCATTATTTAAATTCGTATGTGGGAATATAATCCACCTATATTGAATATATATAGCCTAGTGGCGTGATTAAAATATTTATTAAATTTTAAGTTTCATTTTTATTATAAACCAATTTAATGTAAAAACACATTGAAAGGGTGATTGATTGCAAATGCACTGACAAGTTTCTTTTTAAAAAGAAAAAAGATTTTTTTTAAAAAATAAAAGTATTTTCGTAGAATTAAAAGTTTAGTAAAGTTTTTGCTGTAAACAATTGTATCAGTATATGCCACACCTGCCTTAGGTTTCTAAAAAGAAAAGCCAATTTTAAAATAATCTAACTAATTAATTCTAAATTATTTTGGAGACCTCGCTAATTAAAAATTTGTTTACAGCAGGGATTTTACGCATAAATTATAAAATCAGAACAAAATTCCTGACTAATTAAAATAAAATCTAATATCGGATTAAACTGATTAAAATTCGATTTAATTAAAAATTTGATAATCAGAGAAAAGTTATAACACCTAAGAGGAATGTCAGCATGTTTGAAATCAA
>JAQFVV010005314.1:0-15362 GCA_028023455.1 Epiperipatus broadwayi | reverse complement strand
AAGTCTCTGTATTGCTCTTCTATTAAGTGCTCAGGTCTCAGATCCATAAGTAAGAACTAGTAAAACACATTTATTAAAAACCTTCCTTCTATGCAGCAAGAGTAGACCCTCTGGAAGTCGATTTGTACCTTGAAAATTAAAATAGGTGAATTTCTTTCTAAACATTAATTTGTAATGTTAACTCAAGCTAGAACTAGCTATGCAATACCAACATTCGATCACTCACCAACAGATGATGATATAAATCTTAGGTTAATTTAACCTTTTAAAAACAATAATATACAATAATTAAAGCAAATTTCACATGAATAATGTCCATTACTACTCTAGTGTATGTGAACATTAATATTTCTAATAAATCTCAGGGTTTTGATAAGATATCTGACATTTATATGTTAATGATTACATAACTATTCATTCAAATTTTATACATGTGGGTAGCATAATATCACAATTAACAAATAATACTTTAATCTATATTACTTCCCAGGAATTTGAACATTATACATTTTGTATAATAAAGTTTCTTAGGATATGACTGAACACAACTAGGCATTTTGCAACTGTATCAGTGCATATCCCTTAGCATATAAATAAAGCTGTGAAAAAGAGTGGGGATGAACTGCCTCAAAATATTTAAAATAAACAATATTCATTTAACTATGTTATTTAAAACATAAGGAAAATTACATAAATGTAATTAAATTTATGTGACGACATAAAGGAATCAAAATGATGATAATAAATAAAATGCAAAGTGACATTTTAAAACAACTAAATAATTTTATTTGATGAAATAAAAATGCATAAATATAGAATAACTAGGTATAAGATAACTAAATCAATCTCTGTAATGTTCTCTAAATAAATGTATTTATAAGCCTGTTGTAATAAGAAAAACTACAGGTATATATAATGATGCATAACTCCAACATGTTGCTCATATAAATACAAAATTATTAAAGAAGGTTGCCAATAAAATAGGATATAAATATATCCATATTACTGTAAAATCTAAAATAGAATAAGAGATTTACTATGTCTTACAAATCTTAAATCTCCTCTATCAGAGCATGATATCAAATGGTATCTTGTAGTTTATCCTTTTATCTAGGCACAACATTTATTTCTCTCTACATAAATATAATGGCAACATGGTCCAATTCGTAGCATTCCTAAAATAACTTTATTAGAGCAAATAATATATGTTTACAAATGATACAATTGGGCAGAATAAATATTACATTTAAACTATAGGCATAATCAATAATTACCTCATAACATAATGGTAAAGGACAAAACAATGAATTAATACATGATAGTTTGGTCATCAGGGGACACTCATCTAGGAAGCTGAAAAAGTTTCCAGGAACACCATATAAATTTTGTAGATAAGATTCTATCTCTGTCTTTAAGTTTTTTAAGAGTTTGTAGAAAATAAGAATCAACATCTGGAAGAGGCGAGTGAATTGTTTCTTACATCTGGCCAACCATACAGAGAATGTCAGGAAAATCGACAGTCTGATGGTTGGGATGTCTCCCAGAATGCAGGCAGTCCTTAATTGAAATAATCTTGTAGAAGTCTACTTTAGAGTTCTGATAGATAAACATTTTAATATTCCCAAGTCCGGTGCAGGAGTAGATGATGTGGTCAACGTTTACAGCTTGTCTGCAGCAGTTAAGGCATAATGGATCAATCTCACTGATTTGTCTCCTACAGCTCAGGAACCAGTTTGTAGACATAGCATGAAGAATTTATGAAGCATTAAGACTCTAAATAACAAATTATACATATTTGATCTGTAGCTGTGAATTAACTCTTTATTTTTTATATTATATCTTCAATACTACCAAGCACATTTGAAGCCTTATTTATTTATTTAAATAAACATTTTAATGCAATATCATTAAAACTATTATATAACAATAATAATCTATCTCTAATAAAAATATAACATCTCATATCAGATTTAAATACTGCAATTACCAACACAGAATCTTACTTCTGGTGAGAACATTGATAAATATTAACTGCAATTAAAATATTATTCAAAAAACATAGTAAAAAAAGAAAAATATATATAAAACCATCATTATCCATGAAAGTTTACAAATAATTTAATCCATTTCCTTTATGCACATTTTTCAGTAGATTCCATTTGACTCTTTAAAATAATATGGATTCTTCATTAATTTTCTAAAATTTTATTGACAAGGTGAGATAAGATCCTTTCAGTGATGATGATTCACTTATGGCTTTATATTTTATTTTTGAAAAGCAATAACACCATTGTTTATTACAATTTTTAAATACATTCGAAAATAATTAAGTTGCAGATTCCTAAGGTAATTAAATTTCAGGTTAATTATCCTTTAAGAAGTGAAGGATATTATTCTATTTCAATCTCTCATAGGATGTTTTTATAATATTAGCAAAATACAACCATTCACTTAAATTAAATTTCACAGGTTTGCTTAATTAGCTATTCATATAAGCTGGAAAAACAAAAAATAGTCTGATCTACTTAACATTGCAAGCTTAATTCAAAACTATTTGAAGTCTCCAACATGTTTGATTATATTTAAATAATTCATGAGTCAAGTGAGAATTTATCCAATTAAAATTTTTATTGGCATTTATTAGGTTAGTAATTAATTATTCTGTTATTATTAAATCATGTTTGATGATGATGATCGTAGCTTTCATCTGCCTCCATTGGCAAATATTCAATTGTTGATCTCTAGCCAGATATGACTGGCTTCAATTGGCCATAATGGCGAATTAAATACTTAAAACTTACTAGATGAACTTTTCATGTAGAGAACATCAAATTTACATTTGAGAGCTTGTACATACTGCTTATCACACATGATTGAAAAATGACATAGATTTAAACTTTTTCTTTCATTCAATTTTATATTAAACTTGGGAGTAGTTGCTTAGCTGATAACTTTCCAAAGCAGTGAGAACCTTTCTTCTAGCTTTCAACAGAATAAAATCAGCCATGATCTTTTTACTTTAAACACATAAAACATTTTAAAATAAAATTATTCAAAATAAAAATGTACAATTTCGCCCTCTTATTTTAATGTGGAATAATATATAAACACCTCACCTGTCAAAATAAATAAGATTTAACTTTTAAATTGACCGTTTTTCGTATTATATAGGATTTTATATTATTCTTATGGTTTTATCACTAAATATATTTTAAATTCTAAAAAAAAAAAAACATTATTTTTATTATGGCTAATATAAAAACAAACGCATACATATAAATGTCATATGTAAGTGAAGTTTGTTTACAATTGATTTTAAATCATATATTAATAACTGAATTTACGATTATGTTACGATTGATTTCTTCATTTTAATAAGAACCATTTAACAATAAAATGTTCCTCAGTGTAATGTAGGATTGGTAACTTAATTTTGTTAATAAATGTTTTTATGAATTGAATTTAACTGAGATTTTTTGAATTTTTGATACGTTTTTAGTTTTATTTTAAACTATGTTCGCCATCTTGAATATCGGCTGGCAACGCTATGCTCATATATATATAACGTAATGTGAAAATTATAATTGTTATAAAAAAAAAATTTAAGATGATAATTTTTAATATTGAGCCTATGGGGCTACTGTCACAATATATAGTAACTGAATAAATATGAGGGGACATGGAAATGAAAACTTTTAATATAATCAGATAGAAAATATAGCCCAATTGTTGATGCTATTTGTAACTGAATAAAAATATGGGTCATACTGTATCCTTAATGCAGTCTAATTATTGATCATCATTTACAAAAGAATAAATTTCTCAGGAAGAACAATCAAGAATAAATGTGAACCAAGGAAGAACAATCCTAATTTAATAATGCCCCCCCAATTATAGGTAATTTGTAACAGAATGAAATTAATAAACTAAGCTAAAGTGAATATCAATTATTAATAACAATCTAACACTTAAGTAAATAAAAATAATGATAATAATCTTTATTATAACCCCATAGTTTCAAATAACATTTAGAATGAATAGAAAACAAACAAAATCATTATTTCAGAAACTACCCTAAAATGAGCATTATTTGCAATAATTAAGGATAAAGCAATAAAAACTAGATATTCAAGTGTTTGAAGCCGAGTGGTTAGCACAGCTGCCTTACAAGCAATTGTCCCGGGGTTCGAACTTCCAGCAAACGCTTTGACACGTAAAAAAACAACAACTTTTGATATCACTATCTCATACACCAACAATCTGTACTTATTAGATAAACCATTTGTAATAGAATAAAATAATGACAACGAATTCAACAGATAAATCTAAACATTTTCCATGAATCAACACATTGTTTATAATAATACAAGCTCCTACTAAAAAGTTAAACATTATTTATATTTAAATGAAGTAATTCATGGATGGATGAGGTAATAATTTAAAATGCACTGCAATCTAGAATATCATATCTAAACGAATATATAACTCCCTAATTGATTTTTAATCATAACTAAATAAAATAAAAAATAATGCCAATTTAGCCATGCTATTCCTCTAACACCAATATGCCCTTATTATAATAAGACTAAGTACTCAATAATAATACAAAATCAATTAACTTAACATATCTCTCATTTTCACCAACTTATAATACTATAAAATCAAATCATCTTTATTAGATAACATCAAAATTTGTAATATCCAATTACATCAATATGTAAAATGAACAGTTTGTTCAAGCACAATTGACAAATCATATCACTCACTCTTCAGTTTAATAAAGCTATATTGTTAAAACTTCAGAATATACTTATTAAAACATATGAAAAATTATAGTGCCATTATAATTAAATATTGATATTAAAATTTAATATTTAAACTAAATTTACAACCCGCATCAATGAACTTTAAATATAATTAAAGCAAATCACTCTAATTTATATCAGAATAAAATATTACCAGCTCTATAACTGAATAAGGTTATGATCTTTATGGCTGTATACTGACTTAATATAATGTTCATTTTAATCAATAATGACTTAAAATATCGCGAACATTTTATTGCAATTATAACACTCATCTTCAATAATTTTCCTATTTGTACCTTTATCAATCATCGAATGAATTCTTATATAATTTCTACCTTAATATAACCATTACTTGTTACTAACAAATAATTACCATAAGTTTCTAATTACTTATTAAATATTTGAGAATGTCAAATCAATTAATTTATTGCTGTATAAAAATCTATACATTAAATTCAGTACAAAGAAAATGATATTTAATTATACTCTTACCCATCCTGCGGTTGAACTTTTCCGAACTTTGTATAACTGCTTCTTATGAATTATGTGGTATAGACAATTTGTGAATAATATCTATCCAAATACCCTTAACCAATAAATTTCATTGTAAAATTGAATGATAACCAAACAAGTTTATTTCTTTAGATTATTTTGAAGTTTATTAACAAATGGATATAAATTAAAAGCAATATATATATATATATTGAAACGGAATCTGAGATTCAGATTACGTTTCACAGTCCTATTCAATCCCTCACCACTAAACTGGATTCAAATCCCAGTTCTACGTATATATACACACCTATTTGTTTCAATTTTGTTAAATTTTATTCCAAAATAAACGTTAACAAGAGATTTAATAATCTTAAATTAAATAAATCAATAATAATATTTCATATAATTTTAATAGGTCATATATGTTTGTGTAAATCACATGTATATATTAAAAGTGATGGGGGGATTACGTATAAATTAATATTTATAATTGTATATGTTATATGAAAAAGTATATTTAAAAATTTTATATACTAAAAATTCGTATGTATGCAATGGCGAGTGGAATAATGCAATCGGCTTGGTAAACCAAAATCAATTAGCGTGATTAAATTATAATCTCTATTAGAAAATTAAATAAATTTTATTAACAAAACTTATCATTTGGTAAAATCTATTTCTAGCCAGAAATAGATTTAGAACAATTGTTTCAAAAATACTAATCCGTTTGCATTGTTTCACACTACCTGATTAACAAAGGAGAAATTCCTTACTAAAGCTGTTTTGCAGTATTATTTTCTAGCCACAAGGTATTATAACCTAATAGCATTCCTTAGATAAATTGGAGTCATATAAATAGGGCCCAGAAACTGCTGCTATACCATGAGAACCAACCAGGTGATCTGCTACCTGTCTTTCAGAAGGTAACGCTGTAAAGTGCCGCCTTTATGAACTTTCTCCTGATTAACTTTTAAAATATGAAAGAACTTAATATTAATTATTTGTAGACTTATAGTCTATTTTATTGTATAACCATTTTGATTATCCTCGTAATTTCTTTCACTTTTCATTTAATGCGGCAATTATTTTTATTAATATTTTGTCTAATATATATATATTTTAAATGCTAAATGATATTTCAATGAACTCCCACCCTCGCCAATATAGTTATTTTTACCTTAGCTCCTCGCATTAGATAGGAGTGACCCTTAATTAATTAAAGCTTGTTTTTACTTTTAAAACTATAACGCTTGCTAGGTTGGGAGGAAGATTATTTTAAAAAAATGTTTTACTAATTATTGTACTTTTTGCGCAAACAACCAGAGGGACAAAATAAAGTTTCACCTTTGATTAGTTTACAATTTATACAATGTTAATAATCTCTGTAAGAGCGCAATATTAATACAAACAAATATGTTAAATATATATATTACTTTTTATGTTTTTATTCTCACTCATCCAAACATATAAATAATTTTCTTAAAGTACACCTTAGACTTAATTGTATACTATGTTATACATAAGTGGAATTTTATTAAATAAGTGTAATGAAAGAGGGGAGGGGATTTAGAACTTTTGTTGATATTAAAAATACTTTTCTAATAATATCTTTAAACTTTGTTTAATAAATACGATCATACCATTATCTTTGATACTATTATAGGTTGTAAGCTTAATTGTAGATATTTGACTAGTTATTAGTCCGTCCCAAAGCATTGTTAGCTTAGGCCACTCTTCATGTTTTTAAGCTTGCTATAGAAGTACATCGGAATACCCAAGCCATCTCATCTTTGTTTCAGGTCGTAAACAGGGTGATGAATGTCCCTGGACCACATATATATATAACTTGCGCAATGAGAATAATGCATGGGATAATTCCAGCAAAGTTCGGCCCAGTGCATCTCCGTCCAAGGACCCTTTGTCAACCGATTCCACAAAATGTGGGGTGGCAAGTTGGCTAGACTGTTTTCTTTTACATGATAAAGCACCTCAAAAAATTTGGATCCACAAATATTTGGCCATTATGCTAACACCGCGACATTTTGCATATTAGACCCTTCTTTTCAAAAGCTCAGGCCTATAAATACGTATCTAATGTTATGGTCTAACTAAATGTATCTCATAAATTAAATAACTTTTGATGTGTCGCTTAGTGACCCTATATATATATATATATAATTTAAAGAAATAACCCCACATACGTTCGACATGCAAATAAAGTAAATAAATCTTTATTAAAAATTATATTTTATTATCTATTAAACTTATGATAGCTTGGTCAGTTAGTTGAGTGGCAATTGTGTAACCCATCTTGGGATTAGTCAAGATTGTGTTTTCATTTGTAATTCAGGCAAATCATATAAATTGTACACTTTATAAATTTGCTTTAGATTAATTGAAATGTCATTACACCACATCAAAATTCTTCCAAACTTATTTGTAAATACTTTTGCTCAAGTGCAAGTAGGCACAAAATAACTTATTGGTAATATGAGGCTAATCACCATTTAATATAATTCAAATGTATATTTTTATTTCTATTTGTTCGTTATTAAATATAATTTTAAAATTAAACGGCTGATCATTGCTCATTCTTTAGTTAATTGATTTAGTTAAATTTTAAATGTCATGATTTGAGGAATGATGTAAGATCCCACTTTAAAGTTAAGCATAAGTGTTTGTCTGTTTTAAAATGTATATACGCATTTGTCACTTATTTTCCCTGAGTCTCTTTGTTTCTCCAATGTGCAATGTCAGTCGGTGGTAAATTAAATACTCTAGTATCATCGGATTTGCTGCTCATAAGTAATTGAACCTGGAATCTGGGCATACAGGGCAGAGTTCATGATTGTTCCTGACATATGTATCTTGCACATGATTGGTCTTGGGGTACTTTTGCCTAGATGCTAGATCTTGTTATGTGGACAGACAACTTCGATCGGTACAATATATATATATATAACAGCAAATAAACTTAAAATATATTCATATGATCTGATTATGCTTTGTGCAATTAGTTTTCAATTGCCATTAATTTTTTTAAATTAAATAGATCATTGTATATTGAACTTCACCTATAAAATGCTAAAATTAAAAATGTAAATTTATGTAACACAGATTTGTTGTAACACATATGAACTTTTTAAAATATAAGAGAGTCAATGATGTTCTTAATTTTCATATATAAAAATAATTAATGGAAATAAAAATATACTAAAGATGAATTTACCTATTCATTCACATTTTCTAAAAGAATAAAACAAAAAATAAATACTTGAGATTAATTTATGATCAATGAATTAGGAGATAAATATTTTTTAAAATTAAAAAATCATAATTACTCATTTACAAAATATAAATTTGAATTTAAAAAAACATAACTACTTATACTTTAATTAAGCATGCAAAATAAATCTCTACTTAATTTAAATTATATTACCATTTATATTAATATTCACTATACAGTTATATATAAAAAATTAATAATGATATATATATATGACAATAGATGGTGTTCATACCAAAAACATCTTCAAGCGTTGTTTACATAAATGTCAGAGCGAGTATTTCACTATCTCTAACTTAATTTCCACCTTCAGATCATGATTTCAAGCTATTTGCTATCGTCAGTGAAGGACAGGATTAAGAAACTAGATCTAAAACACAAATACTGGGCGTTTAAGAAACAGTTTCTATTCAACTTGCAAGCGCGTGAATCTTTTAGACATGTAATGTCTTCAAACTCAGCATAGCATGCCAGATAGCTATATGGGTCTGATATCAGTTCAGCATCACCACATAGTAGAAGCCTCTGCAATATATACCATTGCAAGAAAGACCTCAAAGGTACACATTTATGAAAAACAAAAAACACAAGTGAAAACTTGCATACGCTTGTACCTTGATGACCAATAGATGGCGTTATACCAGCAACAACTTCAAGCGTTTGTTTACATAAGTGTCAGAGCGAGTATTTCACTATCTCTAACTTAATTTCCATCTTCAGATCATGATTTCAAGCTATTTGCTATCGTCAGTGAAGGACAGGATTAAAAAACTAGATCTAAAATACAAACTCTGAGCGTTTAAGAAACAGTTTCTATTTAGCTTGCAAGCGTGAATCTTTTGTAGGCTTCTACTATGTGGTGATGCTGAACTGATATCAGACCTATATACCTATGTGGCATGCTATGCTGAGTTTGAGAACATTACGTGCTAAGAAAGATTCAAACGCACCCAAACTGAATAGAAAGTGTTCTTAAGCGGCTCAGGAGGTTTGTGGTTTAGATCTGGTTTCTTAATCCTGTCCTTCACTGACAATAGCAAATGGCTTAAAATCATGATCTGAAGGTGGAAATATATTAGAAGATCAAGTGAAATACTTACAATATCGTTTACATAAACAAGCGCTTGAGGTGTTTTGTGTATTCCTCATCTAATGCATAGAAATACTGAAAGCGTATGCAAGTTTTTTTAACTTGTGTTTTGTGTTTTTCATATATATATATAATAGCAAATGACCTAATTGTCTAAAAAATACAATGTTCCCCAAATAGTATCATAGTTCTAATATCAACTTCTTGTTCCACAATCTTAATTTCATTATTCCAGAAAAGATAAAATATCATGAAAAGCTATACAATTCAAAGCACATTTTATTTATTCCAGTATTTTCCAGAGTATCCAAATTATTTTTTCATTTAGCAGCTACTTAATCTATAATGTTATCAGTGTACACCCATTTGTTTTATATCCACGATGATGCAATGTAAAATATCCTTTCCTTCAACAATTATTTGATTCATTTAACATTACAGGTGAACAGACACTAGTATCATTCATAATGATGTGATGGAAGTTGCTCAATTTCTATCCTATGTGGAAACAACTCATCAATCTCTTAAAACTATATTGACAGATAAACATAATTTTTGTGGACATTTTTATGTTGACAGCATTTACATCTCATTCTTAAAAAATAAATAATATCCATTTTTTTAAAGCAAAAAGAAATATTCCATTGTTTTTTAAAGAGCTATGAATTAATTTTCATTCTTTAATAGAAGATTGTTACCTCTTACAAATTCCTGACAATCCTGTCCAGTTAATGGATGAATACTGTTGCTTTCACCCCATCGCTCTATCTATTTAATAATCATATACTTTTTAAAACAAAATTTAAAAAATCATATAAAGTAACTTAGGGTTCATATCTATTAAAGCCAAGATAAAAGAGATCTTGAGTTTAAAATGTTTAGTCTTACTTATAGAATTTTTTAATTGATATCAGAGAAACTATAGCAACATTCCATATTATCACTTTGATTACTTTCAACCAGCATCCCATAAATAAAAATCTTATTACACAATAATAACAACAAATAAAATTAAATATTCTATAATTATTACATATTTGTATTTTTAAATATTTATTATATAAGATTATTATCACTCCAACATAAACTAAAATAATTTATACTACAAAGGAAATATCCTTTTTACACATATTTTCCAGTATAATATTATACAAATAAAATAACAAACATACTTGAGACATTAAACATTTAGATGTATTATTTGTAATCTACTGTTGTGAATGCAGTAATAAAAATATACATAATAAAAAAAGAAGAATAATAATTTCATCAATACTATAAACTTTATTATTATTTATATACTCATTTTTTAAAATGAATAAAAAGTCAATTATTAATATTTATACACACAATAAATAATAAACATTTCATTTTTTCAATAGTATATGTTCTCCCTACATAGCAATATAGTGCAATGCAGTCCAGGTTAATATATTCACTATTAAAAATCATACCAACAATTTGCATTATACCACATGTTGACATTTATTTCAAATTTCACTAGTACTATATATATATATATATATTGTACTGGGGCCCTCAAGTAAGATCTTTATTCTTACTGGGTTTAAATTTTTTTAATATCTTTTGTCATTAGTAAGTATTAAGTTTTTAATAAGTTTTGTTTTATTAAGCCGCTTGCATTGTTATGCTTAATACATAACTTCTTGGTAATTATTATTTATATCTTTACTACTATGGGAACAGATCAACACTTTAAGTAGAGGGGAAAATATTATCCATAGCATAGGCATCAATGATCGAGCTATACAAAGCAAAACCATGACCACACATTTTCTGACAGTGGGCCACCTTGACTGCTGGAACAAAACCCTGCCATCCAAAAGCATTTTACTTGTTCTGAGATTTAATCTCAGGCACCATTCAACTATATAGGTTATATATATATATATATATAGCTGGCATGCTTGGATAGCAGGCACACCAATCCAGCACTTGAAATATCTCAAACTAGCTCCTAGCTCTTAAATCCAGAGTTCCAGCACATTAACTTAACAAACATATAAACATTTATAACTGTAAATAAATGATGGAACAGCACACTTTGTAATGTAGCATAACAATATAATATTTTACTTAAAAGAGATATAACTGATTAGTTCAGAGTAAATTTTATATAGTCTTTCATTAATGTTTTATTTCTTTAAAAATAAAGTGTCTATAGATCATTATTGTGGAAAATATATTTACCGTTTTCATGAGATTGAGATGACACAGTTCATTTGATTTGAGCAAAATGGTGGTATCTGTGATTTACAGTTCTTTAGTCTTAATAAGCAGTTTCAGAGTATCTTCTATCTTTGGTTTGACAATGGGAGAGAGCGTAATGACAGCATCTATTTAATGACAAGCATTGCAGGTATGGACAGTTGATTTTGGCAGAAGACTTAGGGCATGGAGCCCAGTCAAACACACCAAAGGCAGACTAGTAATACATTGCTAATTCTGTGGCTTCTGCAGTAACACTTTTCACAGTAGTAATGACTGACTATATCCTGTATTTAGATTTTCTGAATCTCTGGAGCAATGAATAACATAATGAATCAATACAACATCAAGACTGGAATAACTTTTATATATATACAGATATATAATAATAATAATAATAATTCAATTCAATTCAATTCAATATCCATTTATTATGTGCATTTCAACATTTACACTTTAACAGAAATACACAATAAAAAAAATAATAATAATAATAATAACAATGATAATAATTAAAATTTAAAAAAAAAAAACAATTATAATCAAATACAAGCTAAATACATAAAATTATATATACATATGTTCATAACTATACATTTAGTTGTTTTTTAACATTATTCATCACCATTGATCATAAAAAAAATATCAATATTATTAAAAGGGATTAGATTATATACCATTTGCAATCTATTAATAACTGATTTACCAAAGAAAGTATTTTTACATATACTAATGTGGTTGCATTTTCTCTTAATAAGCGACAAGGTACTTTCAATTCTATTTTAGATATACAGTTACTGACATCAATTTTTCCATCAATCAACTTTTTCAGTAATATCATATCCTTCAACATTCTCCTTTCTTTCAATACTGTTTTGACAGTTTGACATTCACCCATTATTAATTTATTAAATCTTTTTTCAATATTATATATTTTAGACTGAATATTAATCAGATTGAAGTTCCATATACAAAATTATATTCTAAAACTGTAACAACAAGAGAAAAAGTAACCTATATTTTATGGAAATAGATAAATCTCTCCCATATCTCAAAATACAGCCCATCTTTCTGTATGCTTTATTAATAATACATTTATCATATTGCACTAAAAGTAAAGTGCTACAAAATATAATTCCTAAATCAGATACAGTCTCTTTATATTTAATAACACCATTCTCATTTTATATTTGATAAACAGATTTTTCAGTTTTTATTAGACATAGGAAACAATGCTTGTTTTATTAATGTTAATCTCCCATATTATTTTATACCTACACCATATAATAAAACTATCTATACTCCTTTTGAACCTCAATATGATCACTATAAGTAATAATTCTTTTAAATAACTTACAATCATCAGCATAAGTAAGTATCATACTATTTTTTATGCTATGATCAAGATCACACATATAAACATTAAAAAGCAATGGTGCTAATATTCCACCCTGAGAACACCTATCATATTATCAAAAAAAGAGAATTGGTTTTTTATCCATATGTACATAAGATTTTCGGCCCCTCAAATAATTGGAAAACCACTCAACTAAATGAGGACTAACTACCCAACATTTTAAGTTTATACAAAAGTCTAATATTTGAGTATATGAAACTTTGTCAAATGCCTGAGTCATATCCAAAATATACAACATCTAAGAAATTGCTTCTGATCAGATAAGGCATGAGCAATATGATCAGATATCACCATTAAATTAGTTTCAGCAGATCTACCAGAGTAAAAACCATGCTGATAACTAGGTAATACCCAATCATATCTACAATAATATTACTATAAATACCTTTCATAAATTCTAGCAAAAGGTGACAGAATTGAAATAGGTCTATAATTACCCAGATCAGATCTATCCCTTTTTTTAAAAATTGGTATAATTTTAGCTATCTTAAATATATCAGGAATAATAGTTTTCTCAATTGATAAATTAATAATATAATGCAATGGTGCTACCAAACATTCAGCACAACCCTTGATAATAAAATTAGGAATATTATCATATCCCATAGAAGATTTCGATTTAAGTTTAGAAATTGCAGTAAACACTTCAGGAATTGCAATTTTATTAACATCTATATTCCAAAAACTTTCTTTATTAAATTTAATATCAACCATATTATCATTACTTCGGAAGAGCAAGTACATATTAGTAAAATGATTGACTAGATCATCCATAGAAGGCCTAATTACATTATATCTACAACTTTTACTTCCAACAATATTAAGATCTTTTATATAATTCCAAAACATTTGTGGATTATTCCTAAAATTTTCTTCAACTCTATTTAAATTATTATTATAATCTCTTTTCATAAGATTTTTAGTATAAGCACGCAAACCACTAAATTTCTTATACAATTCTTTATCATTAGTTAGTTTATATAACCTGAAGTATTTGTGCTTTCTATTTAAGCCCTTACACAATTCCTAGAAAACCATTTAGGATATTTGTTATTAGTATTTAAATAATGCCTAACAGGAATATATTGATCTAGACAATTTTGAACTATACCAACAAAATTGTTGCAGCTATATTTGGATCATTTTCCATCAAAATTACATTCCAATCAATGTCCTCAAAAGCTTTATAAAGGCCATAATGATCACCATGTTTGTAATCTCTCTTTACTATTTACCATAGGCTTTGTATGTTCATGAGAACCATCTATTACAATTCAGGTGGATGATAAGGATCAGGGGGCAAAAGAGCTTGATCAGCCTTTTTGCACTTCAAATCATTCTTAGTGCTAAACAATAAATCCAACATACCCCCTAAAATTAATAATACTATTAAAGTTGGATTAAACTAACCAACTCAACAAAAAATTTTAATCTATAAAGTTTACTATTATCAACATTCTTATTACTATGTCTTGAGTAATCAGCTTCATTAAAATCCCCAACTATAATAATATCATATTTATATTTCCACCAATATATCCTCAACCTTAACTAAATATGCATCTAAATCATTCATTGACAAAGTAGGTCGAAGATATATAGTACCTAACAATATTTTAGTTTTATTTTTTAAACTAACTTCAATCCAACAAGATTCAATATTATTATCATTAATAATTATCTGTTTATGCTTTATGTCTTTTTTAATAGAAATCAAAGTACCACCTCCTCTTGTTTCATAATTATAATTTCTATCACATCTATACACACAATACCTATCATCAAATATACTAATATTATCAATTTCTTCTTTTAGCCAAGTCTCTGTTAAAAAGATAATATCATATTCATTTAATAACAATTCAAATTTAAAATCAATTGTCTTAGTTCTAAGACCACGAACATTTTGATGATGATAATAATAATAATAATAATAATAATAATAATAATAATAATAATAATAATAATAATAATAATAATAATAATAATAATAATAATAATAATAATAATAATAATAATAATAATAATAATAATAAT
>JAQFVV010005313.1:0-15439 GCA_028023455.1 Epiperipatus broadwayi | reverse complement strand
AATAAAGAATATACTTTAAAAAATAACTGGTACACATGACCAGACATCTGAAAAAGATAAATAATCTCAAATATACATATTTTGTGCTGATCCAGCACTTATGAGTTGGTCGAGATCATCTCTCACCCATATATTAAATCAGTGCTCAATTTGTATTAAGATAATATTTCATGAAACTTTAATAAACAGGCTTCAATCTATTCCAACTCTTTAGTGATTCATACCAATAAAATCTAATTATGGAACACCCAATGTCTTTGTTAATGCCAATAATATTGCCATGCCCATGCTAATGTTAAGTCAATCTGATCCTTCATGCATAACATATTTAAATACACAGAACAGGGATGGAAACGGTAGAGCATGAATCTGTAATATTTGAATACAAACATTCTTTATATACTTCCAGATTAGTTAGAATTAAGCAAATTTGAATAGTCTTTTATATTTCCATCAGCTATCCATTCTATTTCATACAACCAATATACTGATCACACACATGTGAAAAAGATAAATGATCTTGAATATATTTATATTTCATGCTGAACCAGCACTCATTAGTTGGTCCAGATCATCATTTTCCACACATATGTATATTCGAAATCATTTATGTTTTTCACATGTTTGGTCATATGTATTAGTTGTGATATAAAATAAATTGCTGAAGGATCTTGAAAGTCTGTGTTCAAATTCCATATAATTAGAACTAATCACAAAGTATATAAAGCAAACTTGTATGAAAATATTAAGTTCAGTCTCTATCCTGCCCATTCCTCTTTTGTGTATTGAAATGAACATGGGCTCATAAATGAGGAATCAGTTATTGAATGTCAACATGAATAGTACAAAATTGGCATCAAAAAAAGATATGGGATTTCTATCAGATTTTCAATGGTATGGATGGCTGAAGAGTGGAAGGGTGGAGTACATTGAAACCTGTCCATTAAAATTTGAAAAAAAAATACTTTCTTAATAAAAACCAAGCATTGCTTATATATATGTGGGAGAGGATGACCTGGACTAATTGATGAGTGCTAATTTACCAAGAAATAAATATATTGGAGGTAACTTTTGTTTTTCATATGTGTGTGGTTATGTATATCAGTTGTATGAGATAGCATAGATAGCTGAAGTCAGCTTGAATGTCTGTGTTCAAATCTCCTATAATTATATTTAGATTTATCTATAAATATGAAAAATCATGCCAGCAGGCTGTTATATATTGTTGCCCCTCTTTTTCCTTCTAAATAAATCAAATACTACACATAATAACTCATATCTGTATCAAAAATAAAAAAGTAACTATGAATCTGATTAATGGCATAGATTAAAATTTTCTCTAAGATTAGACATTAAATCAAATATGGAAACAATAAGGAATTTGTGTTAATTGAACATAATCCTTGATTCCACTTTGAAGCAATCTAATTCACTGGAAGTGATTAAATTTTTTTGTATGTTTAGAATATTAATTCAAATATATAAGCAGCAAAAAGTTTCTGTTAATTAGAAATATAACCAAATTCATCATTTTCTTTATTTTGCTGTAATATCTTATACATATCTTATATAAATGCAATTTAGCCACTTTACTTTGAACACTTTTAGCAAAAACCTTTTATTGAACATATATGCATATACAATCTTATGTTTCGATGGTCCTACAGTCTCCTTCAGAGCTACGATATAATGAACAAAATGAAATACATAATTATATAAATAATTCCATAAATATTGAAAACAATAAAATTAATAGACTAATAAAAAAATAACATAAAATATAACAAAACATATTAAAACTGAAATAAATATAAACAAACCAAACCCATATAAAATAATCCATTTAATATAAAATATACAATATAAATACAAAATAAAAATTAAATGTGTATTCTTGATATATATATACATATTCAGGATCAACTATTAATTTAAATATATTTTTTCTTTTAATCTCCTAATTACTTCTATTCCTTATAAATTTAATCATGTTTTATTAGCTCCATGTTAATAATTTTATTTTCATAAAATTTGTGGTTCAACCTCAATTCATGTATTAATATTCCTTTTTAATTTTTGAATCATATATCTACTATTTTCTTATTCATTCTTTATCTTTTTTTAAATATCTAAAAACTATAAATACTGTAATCTTTTTCTCTTACCCACTTTTACTTTATTTTAATATATATATATTGTGCCAGGCACGTTTGATGTGGCCAAGAACATGATAAGGTCAGATAAATTAATGGTCGAAAATATGTAAAAAGCCATTAAATGGGGGGGGGGTATACTATTTATATAATTAAAATTTGTTATAAATTAAGAGAGAGAGCTGTGGCAATAGTATAAACTCACACACACATATGATTAAAGCCAATGTTTAAAGGCTTAGAAATATGTATTTGCAATTTTGATTTTTGTTTTTTTTAAATTTTTTTTTAAAGAAAAAGATAACTCCAAAGTGTATGTATAATTTTAAATATTTTTGTTTGTTGAAGAAACAGCATTTATTTAACAAATTGTTATTCTCTATTTATATTTTTGAGTGTTTACAAAATGTAAAAAGGAAAATTTTAAATATTACTGTTAATTAAAAATATTTAGGAATAATTTCAAAATCGAAGTTTTATGATCATTTTTCTCTTCAGGTGCATTTGAGCAAGTCTTAAAGTTAAGAAAAGCCTAAAGACATTCTGGCTTCCTGGCCATGCTAAAATAATTTTAACAGGACAAAAGAGTTTAATTAGACTTGCGATAATGCGTGGAGAGAGGAAGTTATATGAAACAATTGTTTGTTAAAACAGAAAAAACTTCGATTATGAGAATGTAATTAATCAAAAGTAAAAAGATGTTATCATTTCTTAATTGTGATCTGAATGGAGATATAAAACAATAAGAAAAAGCTAATTGGAAATCAAATTCTTAAAACAAATAGTAAAACCAATTCAATGAGATTTAATTAATTTTTGTGTATGGAGGTGGGATATCTGTTCTGAAATTGCGAGAGGGCAATTGACTTTTCATTTTCAAAGAAGGCAGGTCACCTTTGCTTCTCAAAGAAGGCAGTCTAACTTTTTCTTGTCAAAGAGAGCAGTTCACGTTTGCAAATCTTATTGGGAAGCTAATGCTATTCTGAAACACACGAAGTCATGCAACTGTGGTAATCATGCTGATTCTAATACCTCACCATCACTGAAATATTCTAGCAGTTAACCAGTCAGTTGATTCTGATGGAAGCATAACTACAACACGCCATCGAAGCCTGCAGTTAACCTAGGATCCTTAAACCAATAAAGGACGATTGATATCGTTTAATATCCTGTTGAATATCCATTCTCCAACATAAAGATGCAAATCAAGCATTTGCTTGCAGATAAAATGATCATGGAATAGAAGCCGACTTCAGCGCGTCCGTCCAGCTCCGCTCCTACCATCCCAACAGAATGTAAACCCCGAGATTCAAGCACCAAGGTGATGATCAATTCTATGAGCTTATAACACAGTCAAGTCCAACCCTTGCCACAGTAGATAAACGTATAGCCCACTCAAAACCCATACAAGAGTGAAGCTCATAGACTTTATTGGGTACACTATTTTTTTTGTTTATTTTATTTTAACTGTAATACCCATTTCATAAATATATATTTCATGTACATACGTACATAAACCCACCTGTATATAACTTGTTAATTTTTCTTTATCTGCATAATGCATGTGTGTGAGTTTATTTATAATCCACAGATAACTATCTCATGTATTAGTTATTTAATCAATTTTTCTTCTCAAGAAAGAAATTTTCCTTTATTTAATCTAATTATCGCTTTATTAAGTATTTCTTTATAATTATAGTTGTTTTATTAATATGATTTATGTAGTGTAATATCTGTTTCATATCTTTAATCAGTCTGCGAATGTATTCATATTATAAATGTTATGGGGGTAACGGGTTAATAAAATATTTATATTATAATTCTAATACGACTACTGCCATAATTTTTTTTATTCTCTTTGTCATTTACTTTCTCTAACTATATTTTGAATTAATCATGCGAGTTTTCCGATCCCCATTCTTTCACTGAAAAAGAGTACGCTGAGCTAGCAAATGGGAAATCTTCTTACTGGAACTTAAATCTCTATTTAGCATGAGGATACTTATTTATTATTTTTTTATGAATAATTATTTATCAGCACACATGCCTTAATATCATTTGAACTTGCATATCCTTTCAGGAGGGGAGTTAAATTTCCTCCTGGGAGTGGCACAAGGGGTTGATTTAGAGTCATCCCCCAAAGATATGTAAGAGTCAACCTTTCCATAAGTATCTTCTGTGTCCGTAGCATTGTTATGGTAAAGTTTTAAATTTTTTTCCTACTCCGGCATGTCACCATATTTTCCCTCATGTTTGGTTTATGCGCATGCTCACATTAACGGAGTAAATGTTAAGCAGTATAGAATAGAAAATTTTGGCGCCTAACGTGTAAGCCTTACTTAACATGGCCAGTGTAGGAAAAACATGGCCACTGAACATAACAAAAGAAAGAAAATCTCAAAAATATTAGGAACGATTTTTTTTATATAGAGACAAGATTGAAAAAAGAGAAAAGCATTTACGATTGAGAATCTTTATAAATAGGAATTCTAAACTTTGTTTTGTTTTTGAAGTGATGATTGTCACTACAGTAGTACTCATTTAGATTATATTACCATGTGTGCATATTTAAAACAAAAAAGTTTACGATTGAGAATCTTTATAAATAAGATTTCTAAATTTTTTGTTTTTTTTGAAGTGACGTTTGTCACTATGATAATACTGATTAAGTTTATTTTGAAATATATACGTATTTAATAAAAATAAAAGGCAGTATAAAAGTATAAACTGCACATTTAATAAAAATAAACAGCGGTACATAGGTATAATCAAATCTTAATATATAAGAATTTTAAGCTATTGTATTTTTGAAGTGACCTTCGTGGCTACAATACTATTGATTTAGATTATTTTAGCTATATGTGTAAATATTTATAGTAGAAATAAATTTTTAAAAAAAAGTTAAATAAATAAAGCAATTGTAGAAAGAAATAGACTGCAGGATATTAGCGTAAACTATTTATTGTATAAAAACAGGCAGTGAATCTTAATAAATAATAACTTTAAAAACTATATTTTGTTTTTGAAGTGACCTTTTGTCACTACAGTAATATTGATTTAGATTGTTTAGCTATATATAAGTGTTTATAGTAAAAATAAATGATAATATACAAGCGTAAACTACACATTATATAAAAACAAGTGGCGGACTGCAGAAATAAAGATTTTTTTTGTAAAAAGAGAAAAGGAAAAGTAGATCTTTATTGAATAAAGTAGAATTGTGAAGTTGCATGATAGGGAATTTTGTTTTTGACAGCACATAATAGTTCAGAATCGTAATACTATTTGCGATCAATTTTTTTTCGTTTTGAAAACAATTCCAATATGTGCACAATTTAAAATTAGCTTGTTTTTTATATGTTTTTATTGGAGTTTGAAGGGTGATCTCAGAATAATTTTGTTATTTATAGTTAATAAGTGAATAAGAGAAATAAATGACGGTAGGGATAGAGGAGTGCGGTACGGCACGCGCTGAATAATTTTATGAAAAGAAATAAATAAAGAGAACATAAGTTAAAAAGCCATTAAAGTATTAAGAAGTAATCAAACGAAATATAGGTAAAGTTGTATAACAAAGCAAATATATAAATAGGTGAAAATAATACTGTATATGTGGACAAGATCACAGTCCAGAATTAAAAAGTTAGATATGAGTGAGGAGCACAACGAAATAAACGAGGAAAGGGTGGAAGTAAGCCAGCCTAAAATAACTAAAAGTGGTATAGAGGAAGCAATGGAGCCTCAAAGTGAAGGAAAACCGATAGGGGAAAATGAAAACAATGAAAATGATGGAGATGTTTGTAAATACTATGACTCGACCTTAGTCAGATGTCTAATCAATTAAAAGAAAGGTCGGAGGAAATAGTATGAGATGTAGCTAGATAACTTTAGGGAAGAAATATCCTTAGGGATTGAAACAAAATTTCAAGGTGTAGAAGAAAAATGTAGGGGCCTCCATCAGATTAATAGCGATAGGTTGGAAGAAATCCATTTATGGGCATTACGGAATCCCAAAAACAGAAGATTGCCTCAGGCGCTGATTTTATTGGCCATGTATGCACCGGGACATAATGTATGTGATGAACAAGTGTGAAATATGCCAGAGGACAAAACCACCCAACAAAAGTTATGTGAACCCCATGAAGCCGATTATACCTCAAAACACAAGGGAGATAATGGCCATCGATTTTTATGGTCCTCTGCCACCCTTCAATTGGAAAAGATACTTGATGGTGGTGTATGACCTGTTCTCTAAATTTGTGGCTGCTTATCCGTTATCTAAGACTACTACAGGAGAAACTATTAAAGTACTGCGATCCCTGCATTTCCCATGGATTGGAAAACCTCAGACCATCCTATTAGATCATGGGACACCCTTCATATCAGAATGGAAACAGTGGACAAATAAACAGGGAATCAAACACATACTCACCTCCATCCACAACCCTGTCAAATCCCTGCGAGCAGGTTATGCGGGAGCTAGGGACTTTTTTGTACTTATCTATCCGACAAGCATAGGGGGTGGGTCAAGCAGTTACCTCGAGTACTAGACTTTATTAATTGGTCCGTTAGTGAATCCATAGGATTATCTCCAATACGCCTTCACTTCGGAAAACTAGCCCCTAAGTTGTTTAAGATAAAATTACCCGAAGGTACAGGTGAAACTGTGGACATGGAAACAGATAGAAAAGAGGCTTATGCCCGAATGCAGCATATGAGCACTATGAGAAAGAAACGGAAGGGTGTGTCAAAGCATCAATTCTAAATAGGGGATAGAGTGATGGTAAGGACTCCCCATGTAAGTATGTCGGAAAAATTCCGGTTTAAAAAATTCTGTAACCTTTACGAAGGTCCATTCGAAATTGTGGTCAGCAAAGGAAATAATGCTTTCCAGATTAAGACAGAGCAAGGGATCAAGGTCACTTACAATGTGAGAGCCTTGAAACCTGTAGTATAAAATGTTAAGTTTTTGTAAAATGCGATTAATAATAAAGACAGACATTAAAATGTTAAACTCCATTTAAACTTCTCATGTCAGAGAGGGGTATTGTGCCAGGCACATTTGATGTGGCCAAGCACAAGATAAGGTCAGATAAATTAATGGTCGAAAATACGTAAAAAGCCATTAAATGGGGGGTGGGTATACTATTTATATAATTAAAATTTGTTATAAATTAAGAGAGAGAGCTGTGGCGATAGTATAAACTCACACACACACATGATTAAAGCCAATGTTTAAAGGCTTAGAAATATGTATTTGCAATTTTGATTTTTTTTTTTTTTTAATTTTTTTTTGAAGAAAAAGATAACTCCAAAGTGTATGTATAATTTTAAATATTTTTGTTTGTTGAAAAAACAGCGTTTATTTAACAAATTGTTATTCTCTATTTATATTTTTGAGTGTTTACAAAATGTAAAAAGGAAAATTTTAAATATTACTGTTAATTAAAAATATTTAAGAATAATTTCAAAATCGAAGTTTTATGGTCATTTTTCTCTTCAGGTGCATTTGAGCAAGTCTTAAAGTTAAGAAAAGCCTAAAGGCATTCTGGCTTCCTGGCCATGCTAAAATAATTTTAACAGGACACAGAGTTTAATTAGACTTGCGATAATACATGGAGAGAGGAATTTATATGAAACAATTGTTAAAACAGAAAAAATTTCGATTATGAGAATGTAATTAATCAAAAGTAAAAAGATGTTATCCTTTCCTAATTGTGATCTGAATGGAGATATAAAAAAATAAGAAAAAGCTAATTGGAAATCAAATTCTTAAAACAATTAGTAAAAACAATTCAATGAGATTAAATTAATTTTTGTGTATGGAGGTGGGATATCTGTTCTGAAATTGCGAGGGGAGTTGACTTTTGATTTTCAAAGAAGGCAGTCTAACTTTTTCTTGTCAAAGAGAGCAGTTCACATTTGCAAATCTTATTGGGAAGCTAATGCTATTCTGAAACACGCGAAGTCATGCAACTGTGGTAATCATGCTGATTCTAATACCTCACCATCATTGAAATAACCTAGCAGTTAACCAGGCAGTTGATTCTGATGGAAGCATAACTACAACACACCATCGAAGCCTGCAGTTAACCTAGGATTCTTAAACCAATAAAGGACGATTGATATCGTTTAATATCCCATTGAATATCCATTCTCCAACTTAAAGATGCAAATCAAGTATTCGCTTGGAGATAAAATGATCATGGGCTAGAAGCCGACTTCAGCGCATCTGTCCAGCTCCGCTCCTACCATCCCAACAGAATGTAAACCCTGAGATTCAAGCAGCAAGGTGATGATCAATTATATGAGCTTATAACACAGTCAATTCTAACCCTTGCCACAGTAGATAAACGTATAGCCCACTCAAAACCCATACAAGAGTGAAGCTCATAGACTTTATCAGGTACACTATTTTTTTGTTTATTTTATTTTAAATGTAATACCCATTTCATAAATATATATTTCATGTACATACATACATAAACCCACCTGTATATAACTTGTTAATTTTTCTTTATCTGTGTAATGCATGTGTGTGAGTTTATTTATAATCCACAGATCACTATCTCACGTATTAGTTATTTAATCAATTTTTCTTCTCAAGAAAGAAATTTTCTTTTATTTAATCTAATTATCGCTTTATTAAGTATTTCTTTATAATTATAGTTGTTTTATTAATATGATTTATGTAGTGTAATATCTGTTTCGTATCTTTAATCAGTCTGGGAATGTATTCATATTATAAATGGTATGGGGTAACGGGTTAATAAAATATTTATATTATAATTCTAAAATGACTACTGCCATAAATTTTTTTCATTCTCTTTGTCATTTACTTTCTCTAACTATATTATGAATTAATTATGCGAGTTTTCCGATCCCCATTCTTTCACTGAGAAAGAGTATGCTGAGCTAGCAAATGGGAAATCTTCTTACTGGAACCTGAAGCTTTATTTAGCATGAGGATACTTATTTATTATTTTTTTATGAATAATTATTTATCTGCACACATGCCCTAATATCATTTGAACTTGCATATCCTTTCAGGAGAGGAGTTAAATTTCCTTCTGGGAAAGGTGCGAGGGGTTGATTTGGAGTCACCCCCCAAAGGTATGTAAGAGACAACCTTTCCATAAGTATCTTCTGTGTCCATAGCACTGTTACGGTAAAGTTTTAAATTTTTTTCTTACTCCGGCACGTCGCCATATTTCCCTCATGTTCGGATTATGCGCATGCTCACATTAACGAAGTAAATGTTAACCGGTATAATATATATATACATTTAAAATTATCTTACACCCTAACTCTGTTATACATTATTTAAAGTATATCTATAATCAGTACAAGCTATATATAATTTATAGTTTAACTTTTATTATTATATAATTCTCTATTATAAGTTTATATTATAGTCTTTGTATGCTTTTTTCATTCATATGTAATATTTTGTTTTTTTATTCTTCTTCTAATTTTATTGTTTACATTTTTATGGTATTATTTATAGTTATGTATTTTATTTTATTCATTATATCATAGCTCTGATGTAAGATTGTGTTTGCATATATGTACAATAGGTTTTTGCTAAAAAGTGTTGTAAATATAGTGGATAAATTGCATTTAATTAGAAATATCTTAGATTACTTCTTTGAAATATGAAAAAAGAACTTATTTATGACCACTCCTTATGTTCCTATCATTGTAGACTTTATTATTATATGATATTAATATGGAAAACAAGCCCATGCCATTCAGCAACATGCATAAGTTATCATGATGAATTTATTGGGTTTACTTATGGGCCTTTCTTTTCAGAACAGAAATGTCAGTTTAAATGTCCTGAAAGCAAGATAAAATGTGGATGATCTTTTTTTAGGTATTTATGATCATGATAAACAAAAGTAAATCATGGTCTTTAGTCCCAAAAGGCTGTAAAATGATCAGTCCATGACAGCAGCTGACTGCTATGACTCTGTGAATGAAGAATCTAAGATAAAACTCAATGCCAATCTTTAATTTAGATATCTACAACTGCAATCACTTGAATGAATTGGAAAAACTAATTTTAATAGGACATTTGTTGGACATTATAAAGTTATAAGATTAGTCAATTGACTTAAGAAGTTGACATGTACTTTAGTACTAAGGCATAAATACTAAATCTACAAATAAAATTACTATAAATAAACAGTGGAAAAATAACATTGTGAAGATTGATAGTCTATCAAGTTCAGAGACTAGATAAATTATTCAAATTAATGAAAAATACCAAATGCAAATACTTCAAGTTTATATCCCAATAAGTTCTCATTCTGATGAGAAAGTATTGGATTTTTATATACATGTATAAAATTCTTTTGACCAGAAAAACATTTTAAAATTATGGGAAACATTGTTGCTTCAATTGGTAAACAAATGAATGGTGATTATGCTGAGAATAAATTTGATTATAATGACAACAATGAAGAAAATAAAGTTGAAAGGAAAACTAGTTTATGAATTCTTTTAAAAAAATGCTAAATAAAAATGGGCATGAAAAGACTTCATCAAAATAATAAAAAAGAAGATAGACAACTTCTGACTGTGCCATACATTCCTGCAGTGGCAAAAAAGTTTAATAACCTCTTACATAAAGAATTACAACTGGGATTTAAAAACCCTCCAAACATCAACAGGATCATCAATAATACTAAGGATAAAAGAAACATTGAAACAACCCCCAAGTGGTGTATACAATTGAATACCCTCAGAAAGGGTGTGATGTTGTTTATTATGGGAGACTCATGCCACAACTAGCAATAGACTGGCACAACAGACATATATACACATAAGCAATAACCAAAAAAGGCAGTTCCACTTTTGCTGACCATCAGCAACAGCTTAACCATAGGTTTGAACCCTCCATAGTTGGTATATTATGTACAGAGAGAAATGACATCAGGAGAACAATCAAGGAGGTTTGTTTATTGCCAGTAACACCAACTCTATAAGCAGGGCAGATACTTGCTTCATCATTTCCAAAAAGTAAATAATATAAAAAAATAGTTTTGCATATATTTGTATATAATAACATTGATAATTTACAACTATGATTATGGAGTAATGAAACTCTGAAAGAGTTCAGCCTAAATAAATTTTTTTTATATGGAGTAGTTTCACCTTCAACGCATTAGCGTATTATTAAATTAAGGTATAGCTGGATTGGATCATATTCTGACAAAACATAAATACATATTTCAATTTAACAATGTTCTCAATAGATTTAACACGGGAAATAGATGTCAATTACTGAGTTTTTTAGGTGTCAATGCAGACCAAGCAGATGAAAACTATTAAAAAATAGATGATATTCCTAACTTTCACAAATTTTGCACTTAATTTAAATTGAACTTCAGAAGCAATCCAAAATATTGTCAGACTTTAACAATGACTCAGATTGGACTGAAATCAATAAAGATCTGCAACACAGATGGTGTATATAAAAAAGCAATTTATCAATAAGATGGGACAGTAAGACAATGCAAAATAAATGAAGTAACATGAAAGATTTTAAAAATAAACTACTAAAAAAATGAATATTTGGAGTTTTATAAAATGATATATGCAAATAATTAATATTGATATGAAAAGATATAATATTGAGTTAAAAGTTATAGAAAAGAATAGGTCCAAAAAATATAAAAGACCTGAAAAATAGAAAAAAAATTATTTCAATAATAAAAATAAATGAACTATTATTACAAAAAAATATCAGAAAATTTGTAGAAGACATACAGAAAGAAGTGCTATTAAAAAAACAATAAAACAAGAATCACTTACATTTTTGAAATGTCAAGTGCTTTAAATATGCAAATAAATGGTACTTACATATTAGTCCTGCAAGATAGATTGTAACTTTTCACATCCACAATAAATGTGTAACCTTGCAATCATGTCAAATAAATCCAGCAATGTGATGTGATCTCGACCAATAATGTGTTTTTTTTGTGTGTGCGTGATAATTTTACATACTCAGTTATTGACCAGATTTTGTTCTGACAAGTTTTATAGTGCTGTACTTTGCATTTTTAAATTATTTTTTAATTTTCATTTGTATTCATAGTTTTGAGTCAACATTTTTTACCCAGCAAGTGTTTTATCATGACAATTAATGATACAACAGCAGCAACTCTTATGGAAGGTATCAAACAGAATGTGGAAGAGGAATTGACAATTTATTCCAATTGTTGGAAGGCTTACAAAAGTGGTGAATTATGAAGTGCTGATTACAATCATTTTCAAGTGAACCACAAAATAAATGTGCATTTTGGGAAAAATAAATATTGTATTTTTAATCTCTATTGGGGGGGGAGGAAATTATCTATTTAAAATAAAGTAAAACAGGCAAACTGATTGTTTCATCATGACAAGTAATAAGGGTTGTCTTGCGTTGTTAGCCGAGAGGTATCGCAGCCGCCATGCAAGCAAGTAGTTGGTTGCAGATGGTTGTGGGTTCGCGTCCCGGCCGATGCTATGACATATGAAAAAAAAAAAAAAAAGTAATAAGGGTTGTAATTTATATTGGTTTATTTTTTTAAAAAATATATTTACTTATTAGCATTTCTGGAAAAAATTCTATAAAGGTGATATATTGCACAATCATATGTTAAGTAAATGTTCATGGGGGGGGGGGGGTTATTTTAAGTCTCCATTCTGGGCAAAAAATGTTGACCCACTTAAACAAAATAGGACAAAATGATTGTTTCATCACAACAATCCTGGTTATATATTACATGGTAGGTACCTTTTGTGTATATTTGTGTATTTTGTAATTTAGTGATTGTTTTGTCCAAATTTAAAATAACACTTGGGAATTATGTAATGGTACATCATATTTTACATATTTTTATATGGCAAATCAATATTTTTACTATTCTTAAAAATGTACTTTTTAAGATCAATTTTTTTTTGTGAAATTCAAATTTTTACTATTGTTATAAATTAATATTCAGCATCATATTTTATATTTTTTGTGTGAAACTCATATTTTTAGTAGTGTTAAAAATCTACTTTTTAACATTAATTTGTGGTGTAATTCATAATTTTAATATTGTTAGAAATTAATATTCCATGTCAGATTTTATATTTCTGTGTGAAATTCATATTTCTAGTATTATTAGAAATTAATGTTTTTTAATATTGATAGACTTAATCCAATGCAATTTCTGTTATGTCCTGAAACATGTATTAGACATGGTAAGCCTTTTCACATACATATTCAGACTGCCAATAACATGCGTTTTGATGAATTTATCATTTTAAGTTTGTACAAAATCCAAATATACACATTATTTGGTCAGAGCACAAGATTAGAAAGTTATCAGTGGATTGCTATGTGAAAAGGCACATCACGTCTAAGATGTGTTGCAAGATTACTATGTAAATACCAAATAAATCTATTAAGAAGAAGTTCCAGAAAATCATGCAATTATTTTTGATATTTTAAAAGGAGTAATGAAAGAAATATTTTTTTTGACAAAGTTTATTATTAAATGTCTAAATGATAAAGACATACGAAATGACTATATAAATGTACTAATTACCAATTAAAAAAGATGAAAAAGAAGATAAGCATATCAACCTTTAATTACTTCTATACTAAATCTTTACCAAATAATTACAATTAGTCTAAAGTGAACTTTGATTTAAAAACAAGCAGAAGAAAAAAGCAGATTTAAAAAGTTTCAACAGTGTAGAAAAACCAAAGCCAAGGAGTTGCCATTATGTTTTTGATTTAAAGTTAATAAAAATTGATTTGTATGTAATAAAAATGCATTTCATTCTATACACATTTACATCACTATTAAAGGTTTGGATTATCAAGATACAGTGAAAAAATTGCTATATTCTGAAGAATATTTATCAAAATTTAACAACAGTGATTTTATTATTTGATGATATTAGGAAAATTGATATTGAAGAAGGTATATAAGGTGACTTTACATCTCAAAAAACAGTTTTGTTCACAAGAATTTTATGGAGTAAAAAATAAAAAGTTATGAGAGTAAAAATGTAGAAGTTATTTAAGTTATGTGCATTTTGGACATGATGTGACTGATTTTGCAAATAATGCTTCAGACCTTCAGAAAATGTTATAAGTATTATCAGATGAAAGTAGAAAAATGGAGACAAAAATAAAGGTATAAAAATTAGGTGCTCATTTAGAGTGTGCCCACTGCCATTTTAAATTCTAAGGACCACCCAAACTGCCACTAACACCCTCAAACAATAAATGATAAAAATCCACAAGAGATTGCATGTACGTGTAAGCATTGGCTTTGGGCGGTCGTTAGAATTCAAAATGGTGGTGACTGCAGTCTAAATACTTAAAGCTTATAACTTCTAAAATATGAATTTTATTACAATAATGTTGCTGCAAAATGCCAAAATATGTGGGGAGAGGGAAGGATGTTTTTGATGCTGCAAAATATCATTCAAAAACGCAGGAGTCTGATCAAACCAAGCTTATAATTTTGAAATACTAAAAACATACAACTTCTAAAATATGAATTTTATTACAAAATATTTCTATAGCCATATGTTGAAATACATGTAAAATTGATCAAATAAAGTTTATATTTTTAAAATAGTAAAAACATACAACTTCTAAAACACTAATTTTATTACAATATATATCCATAACCATATCAATTAAAGCATATTAATTTTATAATTAATCGGATTTTTTCTTACCAGAAAAAAACTCTGATGTTGCATGCCTTTGTTCCATGTAGTTAGAAAAAAAATGAGGTAAGAAAAACTAGTGTTGTTTGCATTTGATCTCTTGGTGTGGATATCCAATCTATACTTGACCATGTGAGATTGTTATGGGCTCTTAACAGTGATATAAATCTATATATCTATTTACATAATTTCCTATTTATTAACAGTGAAGTGGCTTTTACCATAAACAAATGAATATGGAAAGATATTTAAAAAATATTTACAGATGAATACGATATAAATAAAATATTTGGGGAATAAAAAAATTAATAAGCAAGAGCAATTTTCGATATTGTTTATTTAATTCAAATCTTTTATTTACATCGTATTCATATTTTTTTAAAATTAACGTGAATTCAAAGTCATTTTTTAAACATAACGTTTGCTAATGGCGCTGCTGGAACATAATCGCCCGGACATAATAATTCTAAGTTTGTGAATTATTCAAACACTTTAGATTTATTTTTTGAAAGATTATTATTTATTCAATAAATTACTACAGGTAAATTAATTTTGACAAGAGA
>JAQFVV010005312.1:0-15497 GCA_028023455.1 Epiperipatus broadwayi | reverse complement strand
ATCTGGCCCAATTAGTGAGTGCTGGTTCTGCATGAAATATGTATATTGAGATTCATGTATCATTTTCACATGTGTGTGGTGTATGTATATTGGTTGCTTGACATCGCATGGAGGATGAATAAACTAGAAAATCCTGAGTTCAAATCCCTCTACTTATATATATTCTAACCTCCTCCCGTATCCTTCACCCTCGCTCCATAATAATATTTCACAATAACAACATGCCAAGATTATACTAACTATTCCGGATTTCTTTTATTTACTGATTTTTTGTCAAATAATTAATAATAATAATTCTGGGTTATTCAACTTATTCTATTTAAATATATTATTATGATTCAAATAAAATAAATCCTTGCTAAAAGCATTTATAAAATCTAGTCGTCTGTATCAAATGAATCGAATATAAATATCTTTGTTATTCCCCAACATTAAATCTGGGGTGATAATAGAAACATGACGAGATCTCATTGATTTATTATCCTTAGCAATACAAAAATAACTAAATGACCAAATAGTAATTCTAAATGACTTTCAAAAAACTTTGCATTGTTATTTGAATATTTTTAAAACAAAATTTAAGTTTAAATATTAAAAATAAATTCAATTAGGAATAGGTTAAATTAAATCCAATCATATCAAATCAAATAGATAAATCGATAAGTAAATAAATAATTAAATTTTTCCTCAGGTCCATAAATTGTAATTAAAATCAGATTTCATATTGCCATAGTCAACTATGATAAGGGAATTTAATGTCATAGTTCACTACGTAATGAATAACTAATTAATAATAACAATGACAATAACAAAGTAATATAATCTTCTTTTTCTTCTAGATGTATTAAATATTTTGGGGGTAATATTTATCAGTCCGGATAATCAAAAGTTATGTTAAACGTTCGCATATATTTTACTTAAGTATTGTGGCAATCAAGTTATGACCAATATCTGTTCTAATTATACTTCTTTCATTTCATTATGTAAATAAAATAAAATAAATTATTAAAATTTTTAATGTTTATTTATTTTGTGCAAAATCTTAAATATGTTTAATTATAAACGTGCGTTGTGATTTCATGCATTTCATGTGTAGGAAAAACAACAACCAAGACACAAAGCTTACTAATAAAATTTTATAACAATTTATTAACATTATAACAAGTAACAATTTGTACATTATTTACAGCGGATATCCCTATTTACTTATTACAAACTCTTTTATTTCTACCCGTTGATGTAGTAACATTATTATTATCTAAATTTATTTACCCTTTTACCATTAATAATTACAAAAAAATATATTTCACAATATTATTATCTTCAGATACATGTTTTGAGCTTAGTTTAATACACAAACTTCTATCTATTAAAATTTTCTATTAACATTTATATCCTTATAATTGCAGGTTTATATTTCTATAAAATCTTTACTTTTATGTAAAATTATACAAAATTACAAAATTCTAATTATATTCTTGTTAGTATGGAATCCTACAGAATTTAATCCTTATGACAGTTTGATGTTCAGTTTTATCATCGATCATATAATAATTATCAGTCAAATTATTGATCCTATCTCAAGCTTTATATAGCAATTAACGTCATCCACACACCATGTACAAATACACATTTTTTTTTATTATACCTTTAAATCATTTCACCACACAATTGTACAATCTCTTCTATTAAAATATCACGTGCAATATTACAAAACCTTATTATTGCTTTAAAACTTAATTCTAAGGTTTTAAGTTCTTTTTTTTCTTTTAAATTACATCATATGATTCTCCATCTTTTATAATACTTATACTTTCATTTTGGACTTATACAATTCTACTTTTACTCTAGTAAACAACTATTCTTACCTAACTACTATCTAGCTTCCTTTCTATCTTATGTATCATTTCTATAAAATTATCTCCCTGACGATGTATTTTCATGAAATCAAGATAGCGAAGATATAGATGCGTTGGATCAAAATAAACAAGATATTATCCTTTATAAAACTTTGACAATCCATGGCACAGTTGAATTTATGGACGCCATAGAGGAGTGACTTTTATCTGTCTATCTGCCTCTAATACTGGAAGGATGCTAAAAGCTATTTCTTCAGCTTCATCACATCAGAAAGTTTCAAAAATATGTAAAGACACTGTCCAGAATATATGTGCTCAGTTATAGGGGCAAGTTATCTATACTGAGGTCACACAAATTATTATGATCCCATATTATTTCATTCCTTATATTTCAATAAAACATCCTCTTGGTTTCCTTTGATATCAGTACTCCCAAGTCACTATCTGATTGATTTCTTCGATTCATCTCTACATTACACTCCGACAAATTCTCTATCTACTTTGCTAATAATAATAAAAATTCATTTTTTAATATAACTATACCCAGCTATTCTTAAAGAAAATTCTTTACTATACTTCTCGTATATTTCTATCTCTACTGTTCTAACTATTTGAATATTTTCAATATAAAATTCAAAAGAATCACATAATTAATATGTTACTTATTATTACTTATTTTAAATTATTTATTGCATGCACATTTTAAAGTTTTACTACTCTTTCAAATATGTTTGATGTTGGATAAATGTGTACTTATAACTTTTAACATCGTTCATACCTCATTCATTAATAGATGACCTATAAAAAAAATTACATTATATATTACCAACTGTATTAAAATTACCAACGATCTCTATCCTCTGGATCGTATTTGCAAACTTCTCCATTTCAGGACTTCTAGTAGGTATTTACAATTTTCCATACACATTTTTATTTTATTAATATTTCTCTCATTTCCATTAACTCATATTTTTAAATATAACTATTATAAAATTTATGTTTATATGTTTCCCTAAGTTAATTCAAATTTTATACTTTAAATACAATAAAAAAAAAATATTAAAATTATATTTACGATACATCTTTGTTGCCTCAACTTGGAAAATCGTTCCTGGCAAGCTAAATAAAAAATATACACTTATTTTCTGCAGTCCTTTAATGTTCTATTTTAAATTTTAATTATGTTTATTAATTCTTCTTAGACGATGATTCTGGGTTTTCTTCATATTTTCCCACTTATTTTTGGGATCTCCATTACATAGTCTGCTAGCTTTTTCCCCCGCGCGCTTGGTTTTCCCTAGATGCTCTTACTTATTTTAAAAATTCAATAAATTTTCCTTTATTTCCCGTGGATCCATTTCTCCTATAGTGTAATTTTATATCTATTTAAAACATCTTCCTTCCATTTCAATATTTTTCTCTTTTCTATGATAAGATAAAAATCTAGTTTCCACTTTTAGTAAAATTCATATAAACCCTTTCGTTCGGGACGATGGCTTTTCTTCTACTTTTACTTTTTGGAAATTATATTTTTTAAATAAATGTTTTCACTTTAATATAACTTATATTTTCTTCCATCATTTTCTTTAGATTTATTTGAACACATAATATGATTTTCTACTTAGAAAATATGACTTAGATTTCAAAGCATTTATAAAACAAATGTTAGGTCATAAGATTTTCTCAGTAGTAAATCTTTCTTTCTTATATTTTCACACAGCGTCATCTTTGTAGTCTTTAGAGTTATCGGAGTTGGTTTCACGTTGAGAGCTCGAAAAAAATGAAACTTATGCAATTTTCATTCCATTTTCTCTAATGATTATTTCAATTATTATTACTTGGTATTTCCATCTTTACTGTGGTATGAATGGTCAAATTTGAATAAATCCACCGGTAGGATCAAGTAAAGATTAGCATTTCATCTTTCTGGATACAAATTATATTACTGTTAAAGATTAACTTTCAGAATAGTTATTAATTTATAAATTTAAACTACTTTTTTCTAGCTTTGATGTTTACAAATGCAATTCAAAAGGTTACAGTCCTGTTCAACTTTCACATTTCCTCCCCTTCGGACTATACAATAGATTTTTTTCTTGCCATTTAAATCCGTTGATTGGTCAAACTATTTGTATTTAAGTGTGAACAATATTAGTCATTATATTTTGGGATAATAAACTGTCACTTTTAAATCAATTTATGACATTATAATGCTGGAATATTATTTTAACTTAATGTCATTAAATTAAATCATCATCTTGATAAGGCTATTTTCAGATCTTTAAAATAATTATTAAGACAATCTATAATATTTTTAACTTTTAATTTTAATGATGGATGGCAATTATATCTAGTTTTAAATTCACAAACTTTATTATTATCTACCAGGTGTGTGTGTGCGTGAAGACATGTAATATACGATCACGTGTATATCTACTTTATAAAGCTAATAAATTTCTATTATGTCTCGGTTCTAAATCACCAAAACTAATGTACTTTATAAAATTTTGGAAAATAAATTGAAACTTATAGAACCAAATATAACTTCTCACCATCCTAGAGTTCTTCTAATAAAAAAATATCCTATTAATTTTGAATAACTATAAAATTTTATTTCATTTATTCAAAATATATTCATTCTAAAACTATTATTTTAAAAATTATTACAATAATTTTGAGCTATCTCTAACTATTCAATTATTGTGTATGGCCAGTTTTCTCAACCATAAACAATGATATGAAAACTTTATTTAACTATTCACTTTTCAAGTTACTTTACTACACTATGATCTATTAGATTTATTTTAGCTTAACAATTAACATTATAAAACTATTATTACTTTTAACATATCACCTAAATATTACTTAAAATTTAAAATTTTTTTCATAGTTGACCTTTCTATCCTACCTATGACCTACTAATTAGGGCACAATATATATATATATATATATATATATATATATATATATATATATATATATACCTATATATATGAAACATTCAGTAAATGTTATATACTGCCTTAAAACTAATTTTATTATAGTTTTAGTAAGCCCAACATATCACTATAAATTGTAAAGATGATAAACTAAAGGTTAAAATTATGTATATATATAGTAGTAATTTTATGATAGTTATATGTATCATAAATGTGTAACTCACCATGTATGTTTCTTAATGATTCAGATTTGTATTTATATACACTCATGCAGTAAAATTCAGAGTCCAGGCAAAGTACACCAAAGCTGACCAAAGTGAAGTGGGTGAGATCTCTAATCCTGACCAAACTTCAGCTCATTTTCTAGTGCTTCATGGTTTAACATAGCCTATGGGGTATCATTTCTGAAGTCACTCTCTGTCTCAATTTAACCTACAAACTGACTTAGAACAGATAGAAACATGAGACTCAAGGGACCAACTATCAATTCAACTAAGTGGGTGAAATAGACCCACTTTTCACACAAATTATCATAACTACAACAATATATACTCTACATATAAAGTCTTTAAGAAGTAGGAATAGGATAATGTGGATTGGTGTAAGATGATGTGGATTGGTTTGAAATAAAACCATGAGCCTAAAAAATATAAAACAAATTTGTATTTTAAACATGTTTATTAAAACAATAATAAATGACATAAAATAAAGTAACAAAATGGCCGGGATATATAATAGCATTAAATATAGTGTATTCTAATACATGTAGGCGGATTTGTTTTTCTCTTAGCATGTTGAAACCACTTGAGGGTGTAATTTCTATGTAAACAAACAGAATTATAATGTTACCAGGCCATTGTTCTTTTTTTCAACTTTATAGTGCTTTTATTTACAATAAAATCATAAATAATGAAATTTATCTAAAATAAATAAAAAATAAATTGGATAAACCTTTTTTTTTTTTTTAATTTTTTTTTCTAAATTGAAATTTGTAATTTTAACAAGAATAAAAACAATATCATGTGGTGATGCAAATCAAATTTTAACATGAAGAAAAATAAATAATTTCTCCAAAACAACATCATGGCCTTTACAAATAAAATTGTTAATTTTAACAAAAATTAAAAGAATTTTCCCAAAAAACAATTGTGGCCACACAAATATAAATTGTAATTTTAATAAGAATAAAAAGAAGAATTTATTCAAAACAACATCATGGCCAAAAATAAAGCTGGTATTTCCAATTGGTCTCGTAATTTTTCTCATGCAAACATGAATTTTAGCATGATTTTGTAAAAGTCATGCTTACACCTCCAACTGACAGTGGATTAAAATCTCACCCTTGTCTAGAGAAGTGGGGGCAAAGTTTACAATTTTACTACCTCATACTACATCATTGGATTTGGAAAATAATAACTTGGGCATGCAAATTTGAAGACTTTTGACAGTCTCAATTACAGACACTTACAAAATACCATAGTGAAATTTAAAATGGGATTGTTCATATAAACTGTGTTACACAAAGTCCAACATTAAGCAGCAGCAGTCATTATGGCAAAATATAGTATTTAAAATGGGATTGTTCGTATAAATTGCATAACACAAAAAGTTCACCGTAAGTAGGTGGCATCCCCTGTGGCAGCAATAAATGTCTTATTTTCATGCTGTAGCATAGAAATAGGCACCACAGACAAGTAAACCAGACTATTTCTATGCTTAACCATTGGAATAGAAGATTATATAGTGGCGTGGCCACTTAAATATATTTTTATGTATTTGCATAGAAATTATGCCTCAAGTGGTTTCAACATGCTAAAGAGTAAACAACCCATGTGAAAGCATTTCCATAGTGAATGAGACTGTTATCAGTATAGCTGTCTCAACATATTAAAATAAATGTATATGCTGTTCATAAATCATGCCTAATTATATAACATACCCATCCTATTGTTCATGGTTTTCTAATGTATAAGTTAATAGCCTAGCAAAGATGATGAATAGATACAGATCTAAGATTGTGGCTGTTATTATTAATAGTATGAGCAAATAAATAAGCTCAAGATCATGCAGATTCAACCTGGTAACCAAGATTTAAGTTTCAGTCTCATGCTAAATAATTAATTAATACGAAGGAAAAGAACTGGTTACCTTTAGATTCACATATATATGCTATGACACTATATAAAACACTAAAATGTAAGTTTGCACTGCAAGTGAATAATTATTCAGGAGCTTCAGCATCAAATGCTCAGTTACTCTGATACCGGATGTTTTGCTGCTATTTATATAAGAACAGATAAGTTCAGGAACTCAGATAGGCTTTATAAAAATAGTCTGGTCCCTCATGTTCCAGTTCTAATAAAGATATCCATACCTGAACTAAAAGAATGGGGCAGTCTGTCACTGTGAACCCATTTAAAAGGTGCTGCAGCAAAATGTAAACACATTTAGTGTACTGTATAAAGACACACTTGCAATGCTCACATAAAAGACCCATACATATGCATATAAATTAATTAACTGCACTTAAAACAGATGGCTTATCTGCTAAGCTAATACAATCCAGTTCTTAAACTAGCATTATAATTATGCTGATTAAAAGGACTTAAATTAAATTATAATCTAAGTTAAAATCCTGAATCTGCATATATATTATATATAATCACAATTAAGAGGGAATATACATTTGATGGGCATTAATAAACATTAGCAAATATACTTTAATATCATCTTTAGACAATATATCCTTCTAACTAACAGATATCAAAAATCATAATATATAAAAACTGACTAAGTACACCCTGCAAATATAATGCAATTTATAATATATATAAAATCATGATAATAACGAGCATGTAGCGATCGGTTATTATCTATTAATATTATTATTTTGAAACCGATTTAATATGCTAAGCAGCATTTTTAAAATATTTAAATTGGAGATTTTAATTATCTCCATAGTAAGTTAGTTAACAATTATTATTCGCTGTTTCGATAGACGGACATATCATAACATACTTATATATATTAAATTTAAACATAATAAATAAAAACAAAGTACTTAAAACAAGAAATCTAGGCATGATCTCAGTTTTTTAGAAATTTAAGATAACTGATTGCAGTTATTTACAGATTATAAAAAGTAAAGTCTTTTAATTTATAAAAGTGAATTGAGTACGTTTATAAGATTAATTTAGGCAAGTTTTACATAGTTACTTTAGAAATGTGATTTAACCGATTTTAAGAAATGAGATTGACAATAAATCATTTTACAATATAGAGATAAATTCAGGCAAATTTAGCACAGTTTCTTTTATAAATGATTTAATTTAAAAAGTTTTATATAGAAGGTTCTTTATAGTAACTAAGCTAGCTTGGTGTTATAGATTTACATATTAAATTATAGAGCTGTGCAGTCTTTAAAAGAATATTACCATTCTTCTTGGTAGTAACTTGTAATGCAGGTACATCAAACAGTGGTGTAGTGGCATTCTCTTCAGATTAGGGCTTACAATATCTTCTTCTTGAGGCAGGCTGCTGGAAATTTTTCTCTCCCTATGATGATGATCATGCCCTAAGGCATGCAGGGATGAATAGAACTTGCCATCCCAGGATAAATGAGACAGCAAATCCAAACTTTGACTAGCCAGTCATGGCATTATGAACTGGTGTGGATCCTGCTATAAAACTCTTTACAAAAATTTTATAGAATGAACTACCTTGCAACAAGAAATCAGCCTATTTATCCATTTTTCAAATTAGGACCACCTTGCTTACTTAGCACCCCCTTTAAAAAATGTATACACAATATATTTAACTTCCCTGTCATTTTTTTAATATAGCCTTTTTCTTCAATTTTGATCTCTTAAATTCCTAAAGCTTTTAATAGTTTTAGTCTGGAAATGTTATTTATTAAAATTGTACAGAGTTTGGAAAAATGCTATTGTTTTAGATACACCTTAGATAACCTTGTCAAGCAAGATTTTGTTTCTGATTCAATCAAAATTGAGAATTGCTCTAACTTTTAATGACCCCCCCACATATAACAGGCCATCTGTAGACCACACACTATTTAAAATGTAAATTCTTTTTAAATAAAACAAAATATATAACATTATTTTAAAAAAGAAATATACAGGCTGTAATATACATACATAAATTGATATAACAGTCATCTATCCACTCATATATGTGCTATATAACTGTGCTGATACTTATATACATGTACTCAGAAAGGGTTTAAACCTGGCATAGATGTAACTGAGGAGAAACAGTTATGAGGGAAGGAATATACTGTTTCAGTATGTATTCAATTCTAAATATGCATATTAATTCCATTGTATATATAATTAATTATTTACATTAAACTGTTCTTAATTACTCTACTTGTTATTGAATCACTGTGTCATATGAGTATTTCTTATTCTATTAGTGAAAGATGTATATTTGTTTGTTCCAATCTCCCATATCAAGAACACAACACAGACAAAATATCAAATAAGTTATCTGGAGATCAAAACAGAAAAAAAAGTTTTGATTCTGAAAGTGAAAAATATGAAATTTTTGATTTTACATTGAATTTTAATGTCAATAATCTAGGGACTTAGCCAAAAGTTATGAACATAAAAATTAGTTGAAAAAATTATTATTTAGGTAGTTAATAAAGATTTTCTTAAAGATAAATCAGGTCACAAGTTGTTAGAATAATGTTCTCTATATTTACAATGTGGAAAGAAAATTTCTAGAAGTATGTAAATAAAAAGACAAAAGTATAAATAGTTATAATTTTTTGTTATCTTCTACTGCTTGTGTATTCTTTGTTAACTAAAATTTCATAAAATTCAGTTTGTTTTAATTTACAAATTTTATATTATGGGATTCAGGGTACTGGAATTTAACTTGCCACTTAGTGTGGCCCTGCTAATATTAAATAAGCAATAAGTCATCTAATAAAGTTAATTTATTAATTTAACAATTATATCTTTCTGTGTTTAATAATACTTTGTTAGTTTCTATATCAACTATAAAAAGACTATAAATAATGTTAGGAAAATTCAAAATTATGAAAACTCAAAAAAAAAAACCTAAAATAATAGAATATTTTGAACATGATATTTAAATTTAAACTTTATTTTATTTCTACATATATTCATTAAAATGTATAAAACTGAGATACAATGACTAATTATGCAAAGATTTATAATATTTCAATCAACTGTCAGTAATAATCAAATATTATCATTTGATCATACTACCATGATATGTATTTGGTCAGTCTGTTTTCATCAAGATTATGAACATGCACTTAGGGTTTCCACTCCATCACACAATTCTGAAATACAAGAATAAAAACATCTGAAGAAAAAAATGATCCCCAAGGTAGGTAACTTTTCATTCTTCAGATACCCTCTCTATCATAATTTTTCAGACACATGTTTTATCATTTGCTTAGTAGATTATCAATACCAAATTATTATTTCCAAACTCACTATTTTGATGGCATGGAATGTATATTGAGAGTCATTTGTCTTTTTTTAATGTTTTTAATTCATAAATTTTAAGAATATGTGGAATGAAAATTTCAAGTGTAAAAAAAAATGTATTTTACATTAAAAAAGAGATATGAAGGTGAGTTATTGTAGAATTAAAAACAGGTATTTAATCTTAAACAAATTTAAAGTTTATTTCTCATAGTTTAATAAATTATTAATAATAATCATTAATGTAGTTAATTTAAAGTGTTTAGTAACAATTTTATGTGTGTAGAAAGTTTACCACTTGCAAATCAAAGTGTAATACTTTTTACAACTAAGAATAATCCTCATAATGCTTTTAACAAGTTATTGATTTTTGATAATTATATGAATGGTATTTTTCTCAGAAAGACTTATTAATCTATTTATTTAGCACATTATTTAAAGACATATTTATAAAGAGTGATGATGGTTCTAATTTATGAAGACAGATAATATGACATGTGCTTTTAGAGATATTAATAAATTACTCCTATAATTTTTCTCATTCTGTTATTTAATTAATAACAACTAATTAATTGCAATTAAACTCCAGGTATAAGAAGGTATGCCTGTATTTCAAATATTACAGATTTAGCCAGTATCCTGCCCATCCATTGTCTGTGTATTTAAATGGACAAGATCCTATACACAAGGGTCAGACTGGCTTAAGGTCAATATGAGCATGACAATAATATTAGCATCAAAGATGGGATTTGGGCATTCCATCATCAGATTTTCAATGGTATTGATAGCCAAATGGAGGGGGAGTATATTGAAACCTGTCCATTAAAGTTTTAAGATTTCCTACTTTGATAAAGTAACTGAGCACTGATTATATATATATATATATATATATACATATATATATATATATATATATATATATATATATATATATATATATATATATATATATATATATATATATATATATATATCAAAATCCAAAACTACTGCAAATCTAAAAATTAAAGCCAGACCAGCATAAAAATAATATTAAAACATACCTAAGGCTCACTGCTACAAGCAAACTCACACAAGATGTAAAGAACTAGCAAAAAAAACACACAAATTATATATACTATTAAAACTACCTACAAATCCATTCCCCTTCCATCCACCCCCAATATAAAAAAACTCTTAAATAAGTTAATTGCTTCAGAATAATAAATTTTCGATAATAAAGACTCTTTAATCTCTTCTTTTGATTTAATTTCTCTCAAAGAAGACAACATTAGTTCATTAAAATCAATAGTGTAGCCTGTATCTTTTCCATAGACATATAATGCAAAACTAAGATATCTATTTTTAACTCTACTGTAGACCTTTATTCTTTCATTTAAAAACTCAAACCACTCGACCTATAAACCTTCTTACAAAATAAACAAGGAATAAAATATACCACTCCAGGAATAGTCTTTCTATCAAAACTTTCTTTAGAGCATTTAATAAATTATTCAATCATTTTTTTCTAAGTAATTTCCTTATTTCTAAGCTAATTTAATTAGTTTTTGCACACAATTTTATAAGAAGACAATTTAAATGTGAAATAAAAATCATATTTTTTCTTTTAACCTTACATCCTTACAAATATTACTTTACAATAAAATATTTTGCAAATTTATCAGGAGTATTCAACACTCAAAGAATCTTCATAAAAAATATCATTTTTATAAAAGATTTTTATTTGAGTAAGCGGGACACTTTGATAAATTTTGTTAAAAGTATTTTATTTAATAGTAATATTTGTAAGGATGTAATGTTAAAAAAAATATGATTTTGTTTCTTGCCATTTAAATCGTCTTCTAATAAAATTGTGTCAAGAAATAGGTAAATTGCTTGGAAATAAGAAAATGTTTGAAAAGGGGTGTTACATTGAATAATTTATTAAATAATACAAAAGAAGTTTTTGATAGAAAGACTATTCCTGGTGTGGCATATTTTATTCTGTTTATTTGTGAGAAGGTTTACATAGGTCAGAGTAGTCAAGAGTTTAAATGAAAAAATAAAGGTTCATAAAAGTAGAGTGTAAAAATAGATATCTTAGTTCTGCTTTGTATGTCCATGAAAAAGATACAGGTCACACTATTGATTTTGATGAAGCTAAGGTTGTCTTCTTTGTGAGAAATGAAACTGTGTTGAAGAATTAAAGAGTCTTTTATTATTGAAAATTTATTATTCTGAAGCAATTAACTTATTTAAGAGTTCTTTTTTTAATATTAGAAGGTGGATGGAAAGTGAATGGATTGTGGGTGTTTTTAATGGGGTATATATAATGTGTGTTTTTTTTGGTAGTTCTTTACACTTGAGGAAGTCTCTGCTTGTAGCAGTGAAACCTTAGATTTGTCATTTTTAATCAATATTTTTATGCTGGTCTGGTTTAACTTTAGATTTGGAGTAGTTTTGATTTTATATTTATCTAGTTTAGCTTTATGCTTTAATGTTTATATATATATATATATATGTGTGTGTGTGTGTGTGTGTGATACCTTAAAGTAGATTATGATCTGTTTCAACCTCAATGAGTGGTGGTTCACATGGAAATACATTTATTAGTGATTATTCATTTTTTTTCATATGTAAATAATAAATTAATCTGTTGTATGAGATAGAGTGGGATAACTGAAAAAAAGCTTGAAAGTCTGTTCTAACCCCTATAATTACAATTAAACTCCAGGTGTATGAAGTAAGACTGTATTTTTCAATATTAATAATATAAAAAAAATAATTTTGTTTGATTTTTTTATATTTTTTACATACATATATATATATATAAAATTCCTTCTGGTGCTTATTATCAATACACACATTTTTACAAAATAGTATTCATTTAAATAATATTAATGTTTTTTTAAATTTCATCTCTTACAATTTTAATGTAAAAATATTTATAATTCATATAATAAAAATTGCTACATTTATAATTCTGCTTTTTATTTTGTTTTAAGTTATGCTTACTTAAACAGTTTAATCTCCCCTATTATTGATCCAGTTTTCTTTTTACATATATATATATATGTTGTTTTTTATATTATTTTTTTTTTTTTTTTTAAACAATTCTAAAATAGCAAAATTACAAAATTTAATATGCCATTTTTAAAAAACAACAAATTAAAAATAAAAGTAAAAAATTATTTTTGTTGTAAAATAATTTACATAATTATATGAGTTCTTATAAAAATTATTTAATTATAGCTCAAAGATGTTTTTGCCAATATTGATTATTAATAATTTTACTATTCATTACTAATAATCAAGGTAACTATTAATAAAAATAATCATTGTGTTTGTATATATACAGTTTTTATTTAAAATTACCTAATACCAAAACTCCAAACAGACTCAGCCAAGAAAAATAAAATCAAAAACAGTCACTTTATCAATTGCCATAAGGAAGGTTTTTCATGTAAAGAACTACAAAACAACACCTATTTATATTAAACATTACCCATAAATCCACATTGAGCTTTCCATCCACCCTTAATATTAAAAGAACTTTTAACAAAGTTAATTGTCTCAGAATAATAGCTTTCCAATACTAAAATTCTTGCTACTTCCCTGCTTTTTTATTTTATTTCCCTGAAAGAAGACAACCTTAGTTTGCATCAAATTATTTAGTGTGGTCTGCATCTTTTTTTATGAGCATACAAAGGTAAAAGTGAACTAAGATATTTATTTCAACCCTTACTTTTATGAACCTTTATCCTTTTCATTTAAACTGAAACTAGCTCATTGGATATATGTGACCTTCTTACAAAATTATGGAATAAAATACACTAAGCACCTTGCATTTTATATATTCAGAAATATTGTATTTGTTATGTGTTGTGTGTTTATATGCTATCATGTTTTTAATGATTATTGATCCACTGCAGGATAAATATATCACTAAGTTTAATCCAGTTTATCTGATCATTAACTCCTCTTTTTCAAATCATATACCAGTAACCATAAGCTTATTTCATATCCATCTTTCTTTCATATGGTCTCTTTGTAGATCTTTTTACAAACTTTTTAAACCATTTCAAGATTTCTAACTATAAATCTGCTATTGGTTTTCTAGTATATTGCCTGTTCCCAGCTCCACTTGTGCTTTTTGCAATTTCTCAATGATACCAGAAAGGTTACGGCACGTTCTCCTTCTTTAATCCATTTATTTCTTTTATCTTTAGATCCTCTTTTGTTATTCCAACCTGTTAAAAGTGATAAAATTAAGTCCTATTAAAAATCATAGATATATGAACAATTCTATTAACTACTGAAATAATGTACATGCAAAGTACTATTTAATTTTCAAGCTTTAAACCTAATTTAAATACTATTATAATTTAAAATACTACTCATAAACCAAAGTCATTATCAAATATTTGTATATATATAATTTTACTATCACAATAAATACGCTTGTTTAAAAATAATCAGAATTATTATTAATCATAGTGATTAGATAAAACTTAACAAGATAATCTAATTTAACTACCAATTCTATAAAAAAGTAAGTAATTTATTTTACTGTTACAATATTACAAGTAAAACTCATTATACATATTACTACTTACAGCAAGCTAGAGGAAGTCAATGGATGCCAAAAGGCTTGTGCACAAAATCCCAATTCTGGTCTACTCATCCAATATCCCCAGACTAGTTTCTGGCTTATGGTTTTGTCCGTGAGAAGTCTTGGATCTGAGAGCACTGCACCTAGATCTTAGGATCTAATGCAACCCTCCCAGACCCCTTCTTTTTATCTCCACTTAACTACAAAACTATGAGTTTTAAATTAAAAACACCTTAATGTCTTCAATCCAAGCCCATTAGCTTATATACTCATATGAGTCTGAACTAAGTTCAAGTACCCATACACATTTTGGTGTTTTTGGTTCTTTAATAACCATAGCCACCACTAACCTATTAGGCAGGATTGGTTTTAAGCCAATAAACATCACATGACCACCACTTCTTATGCTTGTGTATAACTGTTTTAGAACGAGACAAACTCACTATATGTATAGCCACACACAGCAAGCTAGAGTAATCAATGGATGTCAGAAGGTTTGTGCATAAAATCCCGATCGAGAACCTACTCATCCAATATCCCAGACTAGTTTCTGGCTTGTGGCCTTTGTCGTGTGTGTAGCCTTGGATTTGAGAGCATTGCACCTAGATCTTAGGGATTTAATGCAATC
>JAQFVV010005311.1:0-15569 GCA_028023455.1 Epiperipatus broadwayi | reverse complement strand
TAACGGAATAGCGTTACATAGGGTTTGAACCTAGGAAAGTTAAATATATATTGATGACGAAATAAATGACAGGTACAAAACTTTTAACAAAGCGATCTTGTTTTAAGAATAAACAGAAACAGCCGTGTCTAAAAGCAGATTGCAGCTATACAAGAGTACCTGTCAGATTTATTGAAATAAAATTAAAGAGTTTTTATTTTTTGAGGAATTAATTTATTATAATCATTATTTGTCAAGTTTGCTTTTTTTTTGTCATTTCGTTTTAAAAGAAACAGGAATGTTCTGTGAACAAATTAGAAAATTTATTAAATCTGGCTTTGAACAAAAAGGAAGAAAAAAAAATAAGTAAATTAATTAATCTGTAATAGGTAAAAAATTCCATGAATCTAAGATATTTTGAATGTGTAACTTTAGTAGAGTCAAATTTAGAGAAGTTGAAACAATAAGCAGGATGTATGTTGGTAAGGTCTAGATAATAGTCCAAATTTAGAAGTAGAGGTGATAAAAAGTGTACACTGCTATTGTACTACTTAGACTTCAGACTCCAGCTAAAACAATATGTAAGAAAAATGGAAAAACTAAATTAAATTCCCACGTGGTGCAAATGTCACAGAAACTATTGAATAAAGAGGATTAGCAAATAAGAACTGAGGACTTATGAGTGCATGATAGAGATTGGAGGAAGAATTCAAGGAGATGTCCACAGCGTGGGAAAGAAGAGAGAAAGAAAAAGGCAAGACGGAGCACGAAAAAGGACACTAAATTGAAAGTTGTTGAAGGCGAAATCAGAGTTGAATTGTAGCGGAAAGTATAATTAATTTTGCTGCTGGAGCTTCAGATTAAATGCTTAGGACTGCCTAACCTACACTTGTGTAATACTATGCAGCAGAAATGCAGATCTGCTGAATCCAAAATTAGCGTCAGCTGCATGACATGTCGCACCTGGCACAGTTGGTCGTCCTAGAATGTCTCAACCTCGTCGAAAATGAACTCAAGGACCACACACCCTGCAGAAGCCTCACTAAGGGCGACATGCGGAATTAATAAAATATGCTCAGGATCCATTTACAGTCTTCGTCCACAGGTAGTTATTTTTAACATTTGCTTACATTCATCACCGAGATAAATGTTTAAAGTGGAGAACCGATTTACAAACATTAGGTATAAAATGATTAAATTGCTAATGACCAACCAGAACCACTAAAGAACTCAACCAGTATAATGTGTACAATTAATACAAGATCCATATGAATTAATATTAAGCTCCGTAATTGTGTTATCTGGAACTTACTAAATTATATATCTGCATAATAATTTTATTTACCCAGTTTACAAATAAATCATTCAGCTTAATTAACGTTTCTTTTATTGATCACTTTGGAATTTCAAATTTATTTAACCAATGTTGAGATGAGTCGCGGGGAGTGATCTATTTTTATATAATTTGAATGGGTGGTACATTAAATATCTTGGTTAAAGCGTTAAGATATATTTATAGCATTTATAATTGTCAGTACCATTCTTGGGTTAAGGTTGAAGATTTGGGAGATTTATTCTGCCAGGGGATATACAGGCGGGCTAGCCATGATAAAGGCATGTCAATAGTGTGTCATAGAGTACAGTGAGCGATATAGTTCGGAAATAGTGGCTGTGTTCATTTCTTGCTGTCGTGGAGCGATGTTGGGCATGTTCCGTGGATATAGTTGAGTGAGCGCGTGCGCAGTGGTGAGCTTGAACAGTTCCTCCTGGCTCTATTACCGGTTCAATCTGAATCTGAGTGTATAACACAAATAAACGATGCGCGTGTATATGTGTTTGAAACTATTTTCACAAAACATTATGTAACCCCGGATGACAGAACACCAGGTTCGTAAAGGGAATCGTCAATAAGCCAGAAGGAGAACTAGTGTCAGCAGCATTTAGAGGAGGGTTGGGTTACATTTGGCGCCCAATGTGGGGCTAATACACATGACGCTGCCAAACGTGAAGTTAATACAAATAATGTTTAAGAGAAGCTAAATCAAAAATATTGGCCAAAAGCGGCCGAACTCGTAAAGGACGCAAAAATTTTTTAATGTAAAACAAAAACTTTAAGGGACGAATACAAAGGGAGAAAAGGAAAATAAGCAAACGGAACAAAATACACCGATTCACGATGTCGCATGACCTTTTAATAAAACATTTGGAGCCGGAGCGAAATAAAATAAATAAAAAAAAAAAACAGCGGGAGATAGAGTGCGCGGACAATCAAAAAATAAAATAATCAACGCTCCTGTAAGCATCAACAAAGAGATTATCTTTTATCAAATGGACAGCAACAACGATACTGTCATGCGGGAGGAGACAGGGGCAAGCCCTATAACACTTCAAGAAGATAGGAGGCTAAAGAAGAGGCCGAATCGAGACATAAAAATGCTCCTCATCCGATCATATAGGGGATTGTGAACTCCGGGAAACAAACATGACATAGCGTAAAGCTTTATTTATTTTCTTCTATCGATAACTGTTCACTATCAGTGCCAGTGGCGCAAGCCGGCGTGAGGCTAATACAAATGAGCGCTTCCAAACAGTGAAGTTAATACAAATAATGTTTTAGAGAAGCACAAAAATCAAAAATAAGTTAGCCAATAGCGATGTCGAACCTCCGTAAGGGACGCAAAAAAAAAAAAAAAATTTTTACATGTAAAAAAAAACTTTGGACGAATACAAAGGGAGAAAAGGAAAATAAGTGGCAAAGGAACAAAATACAGCGATTCACAATATCGCAAACCTTTTAATAAAACATTTGGAGACGGAGCAAAATAAAATAAATAAAAAAAAAAAAAAACGGGAGATAGAGGCGCGGACGTCGATTAATCACTTGTATCAAAAAATAAATCAAAAAATAAAATAATCACGTTCCTGTAAGCATCAACAAAAAGTTATCTTTTATCAAATGGACAGCAATAACGATACTGCGTGGGAGGAGACAGGGAAAGCCCTATAACATTCAAGAAGATAGAGGTTAAAGAAGAGGCCGAATCAGACATAAAAATGCTCATAAGAATGATGAGCCAAATGATGATAGAGATGAGGGAAGATAGGGAAGAAAGAAGGAGAGAGAGTAAGGAGGAGAGAGAGGAACTCATTAGGGAGATACGAAAAATAGTGAAGGGAGACACAGGAGAGTCAGAGGAGGAGGAGAGCAAAGAGGAAATAAAGACCGACGAAATAAAGACTGAAATCACCTCAATAAAAATAGAGATCGGCGCAGCAAAAGCCGAGATAGAAGAAGCAAAGGCGGAATTGGAGGACGTAAGACGAAAGGTGGACGCGATAGATAGAAAGATAGAAGGAATCGAGCCACAACAGAACATACCGAGAGAGATTATGGCCGAACGTCTGGAGGAATTGGAAAAGAAATTCGAACGGAGAATAAATGTGCGGGAACCGAGCCAGTCGTGGGCCGAAAGGCAAATAAAAATTGAAATCTTCAGGGCAGGTGAAAACGAGAGTCCGATGGACCACGTGGAGAGCGCACGGAACCTGTTCTCTGAGCCCTCTAAGCCGGAGCCGGACAAAATCAATATTGCCAGCACATACCTGCAAGGGCCAGCTAGAGATTGGTGGCGAACGATCGAGTTTAAACCTAGATCATTCGTGGAATATCGAGAAGAGATCCTACGAAGCTTTTGGAACACCACCAGACAAGAGGGGATCTACTTTCACATCACCAATGAAAAGTACGGGTTCAAACCTACCGAGACGATAACCCAGTTCTATTACAGGCAGGTGGCCGGCCTCCAGCAGCTGCCAGCGTATCACATGACGGAAGAGCAAATCATCTCGATCATCCGACACAACATGCCGACAGACATCAGGCGGATGATGATAAGCCGGGATGACAAGGGCATCCACGAGATGGGGGACGCCATAGCCAAGTTCGAGCGAGCGGAAGGACGGGGAAGGCAGATAGAGAGGCCGAGACAAGAACCAGAGAGGAGAAAGCTACCACCAGATCGATACTAATGAAAATTTAGGCTAAAAACACGCTGACGAACACGGATTTGCCAAAGGAATACGATTACCGGAGCACGACTTATAAACAACTGGAACTGAAGGAAAATGACCTCGGACCGGAAAGGACCTACACGTCGCATCACATCATACAATAACAAGGGGGGTTAATAAAGCATCTTTTCAATCACAGCCGACCGCAGATAACTAAACACGAAAGGAAACTATTCGAGATAAATAAGTCAACATTTCTGAAAGCCATTTTAAATAAGTCAACATTTCTGAAAGCCATTTTAAATAAGTCAATATTTCTGAAAGCCATTTTTAATAAGTCAATATTCCTGAAAGCCATTTTAGATCAAAGAACGTCGCCCGACTCCAACTAGACCACCTAAAGAAAGAAAGAAAAGCCGGATCACGAGAGTGCTCTATTATTGTTCCTTCCCTCACTATTTACCATTGTGTTAGGAGGTACAGAGCTCGGATATTTCGAATGCTTATTGTACTATAAAAGATTATTCGCTACCTCGTACATGTTGTCATTTTTGCAGAGGGGACTTCGGAAAGGTCCATCCCCCTGCCTTCCATTAGATAGGCCGTAAGAGAATGCCTATATGTTCGTAACCTTGCATCGTGGGACTTCGGAAATGTCCATCCCCATGCCAACCTTCCACCCAGGGTGCCTGTACCAGATTGGGCAAGATATACCAATTATGGCACGCCGAGTTTAGTTCGTAGATGTCAATCCGAGCCTGACCACATGACCTGCCACTTCGTTTTCTTTATGTGAGGGGAAGTCGAACTGTAGGATAGTCGGCTTACACGGAGCGGAGCAAAGAAAGAGAGAAAGAAAATAAATAATTTTATTGTGAAAAAATTAAAATGCCAAACCTCACATTTTAATTTTTTTTGGACGGATCGCGGGGATATATATATACCGAGACAAAGTCGGTATATGTAAACACACACACACTCAAGCAATGTAAAATACTCTATTTCATTTTCTTACAACTTATGATAAAAAATAGATATAGTTTTCTTTCCATACTTTCTAAAATACACTTGTAAAATAAAATATTAATATGTCTAATTAAATAGTTTAAGGCTTTAACATAATTTACTAAAATAATATTCTCTAAAAAATGAAAAAAAATAATATGCCATTATAAATATCAATAAATAATTTATACTTGTATATGCCGCGGGGGTAATTAAAAAGGGATATTTTAAATTATAATTGTAGTAAAAGTAAAAGCTTATAGAAATGATTTTGAGAAAGATTAAATGCTCGACTTTTAGCTAATGTAAATTACATTGTTCTCGTAAGACACGCACACACGTATGCATCCAAGGTGTGAATGAATATAAGTTTGTTAACTGAGATTGCAATATGAGATTGCCTAAACATAAGATTGCCTTAAGCACATGGATTGAGTAGGACACGGACCCCAACGACAACTCTAAGAACATGGAACTCTGGGGGGAGATTCGATCCTCAGATAAGATCCAACCCATATAAATATCAAGCAAAATCTAGAGAAAAAAAAAAAAATGTTAAGAGAAGCTAAGTCAAATTGTCAATTTTTTGTTCAATTTTCTCAAAATTCAATTTAATTCAAAATACTTCGTTTGTGCTATCCGTTTTCAAGATGATCGATATGAAATTAATATTTAGAGCGTCGACTGTCATGAGGGGCTAGGAAACCCTTCAGTGATTGATCGACGCTCCGCCACCAGAACATCTCCGTCGCTATGAATACTTAATAATATTACCATCTAAAATTAGTGCTCCAACCAGTTCAATAATGTTCCGTGAAATACATGAATCATCCTGATTTATTACGCTCAACTTTAAAAGAAATGAACAACCTCCTTATGGAAAACATCATCTCCCATGTTCAAACCTCCACTTAATTAGAAGCAGCGGAAGAATAAGCCAAAATCCTAGGTAAACACTTTATTTTTTTATGCTTTCATTCATTCCATACGTAAACTTTTAAAAAAGGCAATCTCATAATTAACTAACTTTGATTTCGTAAATTAAACTATAAAATATTCCGTAATTCATTATATTTAAAAAACTTATTATTGTAACTTATTATTGTAATCTCAACCTTCGTAAAATCAAACACTATGCAATTCCTAAAATTTAAATCTCAGGACTTTTCAAATATGAACTTTGACCCTAATTATTATCTTATAATTTATAACACTTACCTTCAAAAAATGTAAAAAAAAAAAGGAAATTTATATTCTATCATCCATATTTTATGATATATAATATGTTCTTTTCTGTGCGAGTGCGTAAATGCGTGTGTGTGCGTGTAAATAAAACTTTTAACCAATGTGCTTTTTTTTTATATTCAATAAATTTGTTCAGTATTTAAACAAGTCGAGCATTTCTCAAATCATTTCCTATAATTAAATCTTTATTCTATTTTTCGTCTTGATTATTAATAAAGTTAGCATTTATTCATATAGTTAATTATATTACTTTAGATTTATCTTTCTTAAACCTTGTTGCTTTTTTTTTTAAATGTCTCTTACAAACATCGTGCCGTAAGTCACGATGTTTATTTATTTATTTATTCCGTAGTTAAGATAGATTTAAGAGTTGGGAGGGCCTATTATAAAATATAAATAAATGTCAATAAGTTGTAAATATAGCTGGAGTAAATAATTCTACCGGACGGTATGATATAGGGGGATGATCTTATAAGCTTCTAATTGTTTAGAGATATAAACGAATAATCGTATTGGTCCCAAATAACCAATGACCCGGTCCAATGCTTGGATCGATCAGTTAGTTAATCAAGCGTCTTCTCCATTGGTTATCATAGCGTCTTTTACCAGAATAGTAATTTTGAAAACAATTACATCGCGACCCTGAGCGACCCTATTGGTCCATGCTGGGAGTTTGAGCTTGTGGGCGGGATTAGACTTCGAAATCGTTTTGATATGACGTAAGGTGATGCGAGAAGTTAAATTATAATTAAATCATCGTATCTGGCGCCCCCTTGTATTGATAGTGAACAGTTATCGATAGAAGAAAATAAATAAAGCTTTACGCTATGTCATGTTTGTTTCGGAGCTCACAATCCCTATATGATCGGATGAGTAGCGGCCGGTTACAATATGAGATGGGTCAAAATCTTTTGAATGTACCTTTCAAATTTTTTGAAGGTTCCCGCGTTGAGTAGGGTTCAAGTGTGGCGACAGGTTTACAAATTAATTGTTAGGAGGTAAGATGACTTCTAAGCTAATTACTTTGACATGCATATTTGAAGGGGTTGTGACAGGGCTGAAGTCCAGACACCTCACAACAATACTCTGTAGAACAGGGTTACGAACTGGGAGCATTGGGGTAAAGTGTGCACCATGAAGCATATAAACGGCCACCAGAATGGCATGCCAAAACAATACCTTTCATGATGCTTTCACAGAAATAAGGCTGGCAGTGGCCAAGTAAATGGCATATTTATGTGTTTGCATATAAATAACACCATCAAACTGACTTTGACACAAGATATTTAGAGAAACCTTGAAAATATTAAATATAACTTTTCAATATTTTTTTCAAATATATGTATTATTAATCTTGCCTTCTGCCCTAATGTATATAAAGTAGATGCTTCACATTAGATTAAAGGGTAAGGCAAAGTTTTTTTTAAGAATTGCCAATGTCACTGTAAATTCACTTTCTACAATAATAAAGTAATAATAATTCATTAATCAGGTGATTATGTATGTCTTGAGCACTGGAAGAAACCGTGACTTCATCCAGAAATCTTTTTGGCACAAGGGTGTAAAGGGTCTTGTTATAGTAATCTAGGTGTTTAGTTTGAATCAGGTGGAACATGCAGATAGCTTTTTAGAGCAATAGATTTAAAAGGCGTAAGGATTAAATTTTTATTTTTCCAATATTTATAAACCTAATTTCAATTTATCTAGATATCCTAATAAATGAGTGTTTCACAATTTTTAACAAAACTGAAAATAATAAAAGTCTTAAATGTTCACACACAGGCAGTTTAAAACTACCAAAATATCACACAATTACCATTCCTAATGACTTATATCAGTGAGCAAACTCATTCTGCAATGATAGAAAGAAAACCAAACTAAAAACTAGTCTGGGGATATTGAACAGAGTAGGCACTAGATAGGGATTTTATGCACAAACTTTGCATCCAGTGATTATTAAAGGCTTGCATTAGGTGCACTACTGTATGGAGAGTTTGCTACTGTTGTTATATGTGCAGTTTACATAGCCTGTAGAATAGTGTACTATTTCTCTTAGAGTTCATGTGATGCAGTAATTATTTAAAGCTTCAATACTATATATATATTGTGCCATTGCAGTTTGGTCACTAGATAAATTTATAGTGGTGTGCATGTAAGAAAGGTAAACCAAAAATCATCATCACAGTTTTATATAAACATAAAAGAAGCTGTAGGGCATCCAAGTTCTAAACCCTACCAGATCAAGATCTTAAACAGTTTCTTTAGATAGAAAGAGAGTGGGACAGCAATTATATGCTTTACTTGTTTATGTGTTAATAAAATCTCAAAAAGACCAGTACACACATTTAATATTTAAAATTTTAATTTCTTTTTAAAGAGCAAGGTTATAACGCACAATGATAAACAATGTGAAGTGTAAACTATTTCATTGTTTTACATTCCAAATATTCAACATTTTAACTTTCTATAAAATTAACCTATGCTTGATCAATTCTAACATCTTATTCTATACATCAATTTTGCTTTTCTATTAATTATAGTCGGGATTTAAGTTACAGATTTAATTTTAAATAATAGGGTTATAAATACTAAGGTAAAAAAACAACTACATTATTTAATGTTAGCTTATGAAAGATTTGAAAGAATGAAGGATGCGTGTACATTACATACAGAAACTTACATTTCTTAAATATTGAAAGAAAAGGAAGGATTTTAAACCTGCCAAATTATTTTTTTTTGTGTTACAATTTTTTTGTTAAAAGAGAAAATCTGTTTAATCAGATATCGATTCCTTTGTAACAATTTTTTTTTTTGTAAATGATTGTTTTCACTTAGGGAGCTTAATTTGGGGTGGTAACTCTAATTTTGAAATTGAATGGATCTCAAGATCTAAAGAAGGAAGCCCAAAGATTTGAAATGTTACCTGGATGCTAAAAAAAGAGAAAAGAAAGGAAATAAGGATTAAGTCTATTTTTTTATAAAAACAAAAGTGTCTGAAAAAAGGATTTAAACTTTTCAGTTGAAAAATAATTTAGTTGAAAATAAATTAGAGATCTAATTAAAAAACAAATTCATTCAAAAATAGCAAGTGACGCCATCTCTGATTGGTTAAGTTAGCTTTTCAAAAATTGACATATAAAAAGTGTCTGGAATTATTATTTTTTTGGATATGATTCAGATTATTAAAACCATTAAATTGGAATGCTGAAAATATAAGAAACGGCTGGCTAGAAAAATTATAAATAGATGTCCCATCTTTTGGTGACCATCTGGGGGAAGTTGCAAAGCATCATATAGGAAAGAAAAGATGTTGCGTCTAAAATAATATTCTACACCTTTCAACTGACCAGAGAAATAAGATGTTTTTAATAAAAGGAAGAAAGCATTCACTCAGCATCTAAAGAAGATGAATTAATCTACTGATAAATATTAATCATCAAGTCCAATTAATTGTTACAACAACTAAGATTTTAAACTCAAGAAAATTCTATAAATGTGAAAACAACCGCCATATTTCATCCACTAAGAATCTTGCGTGACAGGAAGCAGAAGAGAAATTAATACAATGATTTCTAAAATTATCCACTAAAGCAAATAACCCTAATAGGAGTCATCATCATCAATTAGTTATACACCCCAAGAAAGAGATTGCTCCTAGCACAAAACGGAAATGGTAGCTGCAGAAATATAGACATTATACAAGAGCAAGTTTGAACCCTTGGAAAAATTGCTCCCAAGCAAACAAAACACCGTGTAACAAGGGACTTTTAACATCTATTTTCTTTATGATATCAAGTCTTAACAAACATTTTAGCAATAAAGTGGTATATTTTATTTAAAGAACTCTTAAAGACTATTCAGACCAATTAAAACAAGAATGTCTTAATAATAATAACTTTGAGCTTCATAAATAGATCCTGAATGTATGAAAATTATTTGTTTATTAATTTTACAGTTATGAAAAATATTAATGTGGTAAAACAATTTTTTTATGGTGTTATGATTTTAGTTTTAACTAATATATTATTATTATTTGGGTTTCAAATAATATTTTGTTATTATGGGATAAAACACGCACATGTTACATAATAATATTTTTATATGTTTATAATTGTGGAGTGAACGTGAAACAATAGGTAGTATTAGAATATTAAATTATTTTGTCTCAAGTTAAGTATAGACTTCAGAGCTGAGAAGAGAGGGGGAGAAAGTAATTTAAAACTTGTTTTTAAAAAACTTGCTCTTTCAATTCTACTAACATTTTCTTTTTTTTTTTTTTACATTCTACTTACATGTGTTAGATTTTATAAAGTATGTGTAAGCTAATGGAGCAGATAATATTTTTTTCTTGAAATACTTTTCTCATGGAGTGAAAAACAATGCTAAAATACGTGGACGCCCAACTTCTAATACAAAATACATTTGAAGGGAAAGCTGCAAGAACTTAAAATTAATCTGAGGATTGTTATATAATCAATTATTATTATTATTATTATTATTATTATTATTATTATTATTATTATTATTATTATTATTATTATTATTATTATTATTATTATTATTCATGTCAATTTTCATATTTATCTAGAAATTTTTATGTATATGTTAGAAATGTAGTAATAAATATTAGTTTGTTTTATTAAATTCGAGGCATATATATTTCGCTAAGTGTAGTCTTTGTTAAGCGTGATTATTCATCATCATCAATGGTTGAACATTAGATATTTAAGATATACGCAAGTATGCTAAAATTAAGCAATAATTATGAATTTCTTTATAAAAATTAGTTTTATAAGCTTAGGCTTAGTCCTAGAGCTGTAGTTGAAACCCTTGTCATTATCAGTAATATTATTATCATCATCATCATCGTCATCAAAGTTTTAATTAATGAGCTGCTTAACTGTTTAGAACGCCATAAATAAACATTGATTTTATAATATTTAGTGATTTCTTAGTATTATTATAACCACATCCCATCATCTATTTCATGCAAGGATGAGTGAAATTACCATCCAAAATGAAGGTATACATATAATCTGAGCTAGTAAACTTATAAAAATATTGAAATACATTTACTTATGCTAAGATCCGAGAAGATGATTTATGTCTAATATACTCCACTTTCATTTAAAGAGATGTTTTTAATTTTTACCTAAATCTTAGAAGGGTAAATATAGTGATAAAGGTTCCAAAAAGTAAAATCTTCCATTTTTACTAGAAATAAAGTACCAAAAAGGGGATCCAAACCCGGTACATGTGAAAGGTTATTAGATACAATCATGTCTAGATTCAGATAATCTACTATATTCCCTGCTAGACCATATTCACACTTAGTATTTGTTTAAACATGCACTTAACATCAAACTAAAGAAATGAAAGTGGATAAGATCTACCGCCTGTATAAATTTGAGTTATATTTTTAATAATTACTAGTGTACTCACTTCACGTGATTACCATATACCTGAGTTATAATACTTGTTATTAATAATTTGCTTATAATTATTGATATTTTAAATATTATGATCATTCTATGGACTACTCATGTATGGTAATATCTTTTGAACTCTTTAATTAGGGTTACAATGGACACCCAACTGGGGCCTGAGATTTTACCATATACCTGAAAAGAGAGCCTATAGAATGATAGATGTGTGGTTAAAAAAATAGAGAAATTTTTTTTTAGTAAATTTTTTTTTGTTTCTTGGTAAAAAAATTTTTTGTCTTACAAAATTTTCTTCGACCAAATAGTCTCTATTCTTAGATGACGATGTTAAATATGATTTAATTTTTCATTGATGATGATAAAATGGATACAGCCATAAAACAGCTTAGTTTTGTTTTATCAATTTTGAAAATAGAGATGAATATCACAACTTAAGACAAAGGTGAAATAAATAATAGATTTTTTTTTGTGGAACATTAAATGATTTATTGCCAGATAGATAGGTATAGTAATAGTGATGAATTATGGAATAGTAGTCTCATGTGTGTTTGGGGGAGTCTATTTGTAAAAATTCTATGATTTTAGAGGTTTGATTGGATGGTTGATTGCTGGAGTTTGGTTGGTTAGATTGCAGTTTTGATGATGAGTGGTGAGTTTTGTCATTGCCTTGAGAATGCTATGTATTTCTCAGGTAACTTATGAATGATCAAACCCATTCACTGCTCCAACCCAATTTATAAGTTATCTTTATGTTAATATGAAGGAGTTAACAGCAGATCTGCCATGACACCACAGCCTATAAGACTCCAAAGATGAGAGCATGGCATAGTTTTCAACTGGGCTTATAGGTTATTCTTATTTTATCCATGAAGCTATGTTAATGGTAGTCCTGCCATGATATCAGCTCTATAAGTCTCCAAGAGAGAGTTCAAGGTTTCGTTTTTGTAGTCTATAATAAGCAGGTCATTCCTTTGGGATACTTGCCACATAAGACTCCAAGAGAGAGAAAGCAAGGTATAAGCATGTCAATTTTAGCCCCTAAGACTTAATACTTGTTTAATTGCAAACAGAAAGCCTGTTTAATCTAATCAAAAATTGTAGTACTTAATAGTGACCAAAATGGGATGATCTTTCTGAGTGCTCATGATACATTAAGTGATTATAGTGCTGTGACTGATTTCTTTTATTTATCTCAAGATTGTGAACTGCTAGTCAGTCATTTTGGGGACTGTCAATATCTGTCGGATTTTTTGGAGAATGGATGACTGTATGATTTGGGCTATTGCAGACAGACATGCACTATATAGATTATTGTTGTGTAGTTCATCAAATAAGGACATTAAAATATTTTGTTGTTGTATTTGTAATGCATAATAGAGTGAAAAGCAAATCAAATAAATAGTCAAAGATAGGTGTCAGACAAGGAGGGGATGTAGGTTTTTGATGGTCAGGGAAAGTACAGATGGGATCATATTGAAATATATTAAAATTTTAATAAGATGAGTGAACGTGTGAAATGGAAATGATGAGAAGGCAGTTTACTTAAAAGTATTGCAGATAGGTTCTAAGGGTGAAAGATATTTTAAGAAATGGATGGTAAAAAAAAAAAAAAAAAAAAAAAAAAAAAAAAAAAAAAAAAAAAAAAAAAAAAAAAAAAAAAAAAAAAAAAAAAAAAAAAAAAAAAAAAAAAAAAAAAAAAAAAAAAAAAAAAAAAAAAAAAAAAAAAAAAAAAAAAAAAAAAAAAAAAAAAAAAAAAAAAAAAAAAAAAAAAAAAAAAAAAAAAAAAAAAAAAAAAAAAAAAAAAAAAAAAAAAAAAAAAAAAAAAAAAAAAAAAAAAAAAAAAAAAAAAAAAAAAAAAAAAAAAAAAAAAAAAAAAAAAAAAAAAAAAAAAAAAAAAAAAAAAAAAAAAAAAAAAAAAAAAAAAAAAAAAAAAAAAAAAAAAAAAAAAAAATCTAGAACAAAAGGTTTGTAAATCTGGGAAAAAGCCACATGGATGGAAAGTCTAGGAGAAAGGATAGCAAAAGAGTCCAAGAGAGTATAATAGAAGGTAGTCAAAGATCACAAGATAATGCAAACATCTTACAGAAGATAGAGCAGGAGAGATGGGTGAATATGTTAGACTACTGTAAAATGGAGAAAGGTAGTCAGAGCTTACCAGGTTAAAAGATAATCTGGATAGTCCAACCACTATTAATAAAGAAATAATGTAAAAGTTAGATACACTTATAGAGGCTAAGCCCAAGAAGTAGAAGGACAATGGTATTTGTAATACCAAGTCTCCCAGTAAAGAGAATAAATGAGGTGATGACCACAGAGCAGATGGGGGTAGATCACGAAGTGAAAGAAGGAAAAGAGAGTTGGGAGGAAAAACTCATACACCAGATAAGGTGATTGAGTTAAGAGAGGGCAAAAGGGGAGATGAAACCAATTATTTTAGAAAGAGACAAAAGTTTCAAAAGTCTGTAGTTCTCAATCAGTAACAAACCAGCATGTGTGAGTTTCAAAAATCTGTCTTCTTAAATAGATTGGAGATACATCATATATGGTATAGAGAGACACATCTCTCTGAAAAAATGAATGTCCAAATCTTCTCGAAAAATTCAACTGCTCGGAAAAGTCAAAAATAAGAGTATCTGGTACAGAGTAACAATTCCTCTGAAAAATGTAAATGTCCAGTGTGTATCAGACAGAGAATCAATCTTCTCTGAAAAATTTAAATGTATCTGTTAAATTTAAGTGTTACTTATCTCTAATGGGTCAAAGAGTCAACCTTTTTAGAGAGTTCAAAAATAAATTATATATGGCACAGAGAATCAACCTCTATGGAAGATGTCATGAATTATATCTGGTACAGAGGGAGTCAATCTCTGAAGAGTTTAAATGTCCATTATATATGGGACAGAGAATCTACTCTCTCTGAAAAAATGTCAAAGTATACTCTTGGAAAATTTAAATGTGCCTCATAAGTGGTACAGGAAAAGTCAACACTTTCTAGAAAGTTTAAAAATAAATTATCGTGGCCCCAGAGAATCAATCTCTCTGGAAGATTTAAGGATGAATTATATATGGTACAGAAGGTAGGTCTTTCTGGAAAGTTTAAAAAATAAAGTATGTATGGTGGCAGAGAAAGTCAATCTCTCCGAAAAACTTCAAGGCATATTAGCATGAGGTACCAAGAGTCCATATTTCTAAAAATGGAGTTTGCCATAGAGGTTAAGGTGTGAACAAATCCTCCAGATATGTTTTTTATAAATATCCAGTCAAGATGAGAATGGAAATATTAAAAAGGGACTGGATGACTTGTGCATTTTTATGGAGTTTGTATAGTGATTTGGAAAAGAAAAAAGCCATTCCAAATTACCAAGAAAATAGGAGAGAATGACTTTATGCTTGCTGCTCTTGATGGGAACAAGGGAACCTATAAGGCTAGGAGTTTGATCCCTTATACTTCAGCAGAATAGCCTAGCAAAGATCTCCAAATAAATTACTTTTTTTAAGTTTTCTAATGAAAAATATATTTGCCAGTAAGTTAATTTTTTTTTATATATATATATTAGTAGTGTTTATTATTATTAGTGTATTTTATTAGTTAGGATTTTTTTTTTTATAAATATAGTTAAAACAAAAAGTGCTGATGATTTTATCCAAAAGGGGCAGGAAGTTAGGCCATTACAATTTGGTCACTAGCCAAATTTATAGTAATGTGCATGTAAGAAAGTGTAAAACAAAATCATCATCACATTTTTATATAACCATAAAAGAAGCTGTAGGGCATCCAAGTTCAAACCCTACCATATCCAGTTTTAAAAGTTTTAGATAGAAAGAGAGTGGGACAGCAATTATATGTTTTACTTGTTTGTGTGTTAATAAATTCAAAAGGAGTAT
>JAQFVV010005310.1:0-15627 GCA_028023455.1 Epiperipatus broadwayi | reverse complement strand
TAGCAATGACTGACCCAACTCTAACATAATACATTTGTAGCTTTATTTATATCAGTTTTTGGCCCCTTAGAGAATATTTATTCTAAAATAGATTTCCTGCCTCTAATGGATCTTTATTTTAGGAGAATCTTTACTCTATTGTTAGTAAAGATTCAGTTTTAAGAATAACTGTCTAAAATCAATTCAAATCAATTTCCTGCTTGGAAATGGATTTGAATAAAACAATGTAAATAGCTAACTTTTACTTTTTATTTTTACTTTACAATTTTTTGGTTTAAAATCATAAGACCAACTTCCCACCCCCTTATTTATTTCAGACAATTATCTTGAATTTACATTTTATGTTATGAAAAAAATGATAACATATTAAAATATAAAAATACACTTTTTAAAAAATACAAAATTACCCAATATTTTTAATTACGTATATATGCTACTATATATGTTTTACAAAAAAAGGTAGTCACGTATTTACCTTGCTATGACGTCATTTGCCTGAAGGCATACTACTCTAACCACCCGATTTTTAAGATAACGTCACCTAGTGATTTGCCGACACATGTAATCGCAAAAATTTTGTGGCATATCACGTGATGACGTTACGTCAAAGATCGGTAGATTAGAGTAGTATGCCCTCAGGGCAATGTTGTCATAGAAACGAAGAGCTGGGGGAAGGCACGTGGTACAGGCTCATGAGGTCAAACCGGAAACAAACACGTGGTACAGAATAATGCCGGCGGCGTCCATCCTGAAAAAAAAAATGGTAAAATTAATAAATAGGACACAAATTAGAGTGATATGCGGCAAAAAAAGATTAAAAATAATACATCATGAATAATTAACTAAAATTGGACACAAAACATGAAAATGTAAGATAAATATCACTACAAAATTAATAAGTAAAAACTGCGAGTCCACAAATCCTGAAAAAAAAAAATTAATAAATAGGACACAAAATAGTGATATGCGGAAAAAAAAGATTAAAAATAATATATACATCATGAATAATTATATATAAATATCACTACAAAATTAATAAGTAAAAACTGCGAGTCCAAAAATCATGGAAAAAAAAATTAATAAATAGGACACAAAATAGTGATATGCGGCAAAAAAAGATTAAAAATAATATATACATCATGAATAATTAACTAAAATTGGACGCAAAACATGAAAATGTAAGATAAATATCACTACAAAATTAATAAGTAAAAACTGCGAGTCCAAAAATCCTGAAAAAAAAAATTAATAAATAGGACACAAAATAGTGATATGCGGCAAAAAAAGATTAAAAATAATATATACATCATGAATAATTAACTAAAATTGGACGCAAAACATGAAAATGTAAGATAAATATCACTACAAAATTAATAAGTAAAAACTGCGAGTCCACAAATCCTGAAAAAAATTAATAAATAGGACACAAAATAGTGATATGCGGCAAAAAAAGATTAAAATTAATATTATCCACCATGAATAATTAACTAAATTAAGACCAAAACATGAAAATGTAAGATAAGTATCACTACAAATTAATAAATGAAAACTAGGGTCTGAAAATCCTGAAAAAAAATTTAATAAATAGGACACAAAATAGTGATATACGACAAAAAAATTCAAAAACATGCCACATCATGAATAATTAACTAAATTAGATTTATATTGTGAAAATGTAAGATAAATATCACTACAAAATTAATATAAGTAAAAACTACAGTCCACAAATCGCTTGGAAAAAAAATTAATAGGACACAAAATAGTAATAAGAGCAAAAAAGAATTAAAAATAATATGTACATCATGAATAATTATACTATAAAATATCAACACACAAAATTAATAAGTAAAAACTGCGAATCAACAAATCATGGAAAAAAAATTAATGGGACACCAAAATAGCGATATACGGCAAAAAAAAAGATTAAGAAAATAATATATACATCATGACTAATTATATAAAAGTCAGTGGTGGCTATTGATTTCAAGAAATTAATATTAGTTTAATTCGTATAAATCTATTTGCAGATTTTAGAAGTTAGCCTATTATTTAATTAACCAAAAAAAAACACATTTCTAAGAAAAGAGATAAATTACTAGTTTTTGAAAACAACATTGTACAATAATTATCAAATTCTGATTTCTATTACAACTTAATAACAGGCATTCCTCTATCCTAAGAATAATAAATTTGTTTTTAAAAACTACTCAGGTTAATTACATCCTCTGAAAAGCAAGAAGGTTTTCTTTTATTAAAAGAGATAAGCGTCAGCATAAGCATTCTCAATTATGGGGGAAATTATCAACATATAATTTAGTATCTGAAAATATAAAATATAATATTGAAAATAAATATTGCTGCATAGACGTGAAATTAAGAACTAATAATTATTCAGAAGAGGTTCAATGTAAGGAGAGATTACAGCATTAAGTTATATATAGAGAGAACAAGGGTACAATTAACAAAAAAGGTGAGAACTTTACAGATTGATTCATAACTAATATTAAATTTTACAAATGAAAGGTTAAGTCATCTCTAAAAAGTACTATATAAATTTTAAAAAATTATCTATAAAAAAGCAAAACTGCAAATCTACAAATAACTGCGAGTCTACAAATATTAATTTCTTTTTTAAAAAAGGCATTATCTTAAAGTGCGAGTCCCTGAATTAATAGATTCTACAAGTATTCAAATAATAATTTTATCGTCTTAAAAAAAAAACCTGTCATAAAAGTGATCTTAAAAAGTACTATGTATAAACATATGAATATTTTTTTTTAGTGAAAATATCTAGGAATAAAAAACTACTGTAATTTATAAGTAAAATAAAAGATGAATATCACAATAAAATGCGTACTTACCCAAATAACGATTACTGCGGTGGAGTAAACGGCTTATATGTTGTAGAATTGCACCAAAATATCCGTCTTTGTAAGGTCCGCCTCCACATAAAATCCGTCAAATAGGAGTCTAAGTGTTGGCGTGCAGTACCTCTGCTTCTTGTTCACTCCATTTTGACTAAGCCCCTCAACCTTTCAACATTTTCCGTTTGAAAGCCAGTTGTGGGGTCTACAAAGGATATATAATTGTTTAACTGGAAAGGGTACTCATATCAATGCCAGCTCCAAATTCTTCTGTTTTATACCCTTTCCAACTTTAGCTCATATATAGTAGTGCCTTGGTGCACATTCTCCAAAATGGCTTGCATGAGACTGGAACGCACTTCTATCTGGCAACGGCTATATAAAACATTCATCTGTTTGTCTGCAGATACACATAAATACCCATTGCTGTGGAAGTACTCTGCCAGCATTCTTCTTACATTTGGAGGAATAGAGGTTTCGTCTATTTCCACAATTGTGTTAGGGCCTCCGATTTCCGCCTTTCATTATGTAGCACTTCCATGCGCATACTTCGAAGGAGATAGTTGTTCCAGTCAATCACAGTCTTATCTGCCATTTCTAACTGGTCAGCTACAAAATTGGATCGCGTTAATTCTCTGGATTAACAGTATATAAAACGGAAACAAATACGAAGGATATTCTGGAGCCTTCAAACCACGTGCCTTTTCCTATGGGAGTTTTTAAGACAATCCTTCAAATTGCCCCGCCTCTGTTTTTCAGTACCATGGATGTACTTCTTCATCTCATGGACTTTTTCGCCACTTTAATTTAACCGGGTGTAAAACTCCTTCTTGTTGGAAGAAAGCTATCGCCCTCTTCTTCAGATTTTGGGAGAATCCCACAACTTTAGATCCCTTGTTTCAATATTAGTCATTTTGATGTCTAAAAATGGAAAATCCGGAGAAATAATAAAATATAAAATACATCCACTTAATATCATAGAAGAAACAACATGCTAAATTACTTACAATTTTGTTGAGGAAAGTAATTTCTTTTAAAAAAATCGGTAAAAAAATTGCTCACTGCGGTAAAAAAATTGCTCACTGGAAACGCTGTTGCTCTATAAAAATACGATGCAACAAATAGGAAGAAATCCAGTTTTAAATCTCGCTGGGTCGAAAAAAGTCTTGTGGACCAAAAATCAAATATCTCGAATTAGTCATATCAGCATTTCCGGTGATACAAAGATCGGATAATTACAGCTGTATGCCTTCAGGCTTATGACATCATAGCAATGTAAAAAAAAGTAAAATGTCACAAATTAGTCATGTCAGTGTCTTCGTTGCCATGACAACGTTCATGTGTTCTTCCGACGACGTAAATATCGGATAATTACAGATGTGAGCCTTCGGGCCAAATACGTCATTGCAAGGTAAATACTTGATTACCCAAAAAAAAAAACATGATGGCACGTGGACAGTGGTAAAAGCATGAGACTGCGACCTTGAACTAAGGTCGACTGTTTCAATAAGAAGTTCATTTCTTCACATCATAATTATTTATTTCTCAAATGATATCATGCTACATACATAATTTCCTGTTAGTATGGGTTGTGTTATGCTATTAATCTTATTTTGTGTAGTTGTCACATCGGTATATCAGTAAGTTAGTGTTGGCTTAAATACCAGATTTTAGTTTAAAATTAAAGGGGAGTAGGTTGGTTATATGCATTATGTAACATATTCCTGCTAGTAAAATGTTTAAAATTGTAAAATTTATTAAGAAATATTTCCATATGTGCTTATAATTCAGATCAAATGTATTCACTAGTTAATTTTCTTTTCAGAATTTTCCTTTTAATGTGTGTGTTTGTGTGCATTGTAATAAACTATTTTGTGAATTAAATTTGGCAGTCACTCATTTTATTAATAATATTTAAAATAAAGAAATTAGAAATTTTGAATATTCAGGGTGATTTTAAAGCTCAGCTTCTCCTGAATTAGTGACTGGGCCTTTCGGTTCGATAAAAGAGTAATCTCTCTCCATGCGTATCTGCCTATTATATAAATTTTCTAGGTTTCAATGGCTTAGTGGCACCTTGTGCAGCAAGATTAGGTTAGGGAAGTTCCATCGACCATTATAGTATTAATGGTCATCCTGCTTTGTATTTTATTTTTAAGAACAAAGGAGTCCAAGGGAATTAGACACCAAGATCAGCTGAGAAAATCTGATTTTATTTTTGGATTTATAATTTTTAGTTTCAATCCTTTGTAAGGGGAAAAGTGAAAAACCTTCTCTTTTGTATCAAAATTGAAAATTGATGTTAATCAATTAAAGTAGTCTCAAGTAAAACCAAGATAAAATTTAAAGATAAAATTTTAAAAGATTGAAATCAGTGATAAGCACATTAAAGTATAAAAAGCTATATGCATTGTTTTAATCCATTAGCCACAGAATGTAGCACTTGCCTTGATACAATAGTTATAGAGGTGTACTAGGAATTCATTGGGTAATGAATGTGTTATATAAGCTGTTCACCAGGCAGTGAGGGGGATGATTGATTATTATGATTATTATGGTTATGATTATTGCTGTTGTTGACTATTATAGAAGCATAGAGAGAAGTGTGAAGGTAGAATTATCTAATACAGAGGTGAAGTCATGGTTGCAGAAGTATTGCATTGCTGTGCTGAGCTCCTTTTGTCTGACTAATGATTTCCAGATATAAGCTGGTAAGACTGTTTATTAAGGCCCATCTAAGAAGGGGCATTGTTTGTCCAATGTTAAGAAAACTAATAAGAAAAAGGGAGGCGAGGCCAAACTTGGCATCAAACAAAAGTCACAAGTTATATAAATAAGTTGCAGTTTTATTGATGCTATCATAAAGAAGAAAATATTAAGTAGAAACCTCAAGAAGATAAGAAGAAAATCTTCATTAGCCAGTGAAATGAATATGGAATAGAAGCCAATTTCAGTGCATCCACCTAGCTACTTAATTGCAGCTGATGAGGAGGAGGAGGATCTCAATGCCTACTATTAAAGTGAAATAAAATCTTCACCCCCCCCTGTTGTCTATTTGTGTAGCTCATTCAGGAAGTCTCACAAGTCCAGATGCAGTCTGGAAGATGCTACCGGAAGGTATAGATTTTTGTTATTTAATTAATTTACTCTTTTTAGTTAATTATAAATTTGCTATTAAACGCCCCATTATTATATTAATAAAATAAAAAAGAGTATTATTGGTATATGTATTTTTTGTATAGTACATGTATGTTGAATCATGTAAAAAATTATTTAAGGAGTACTATCGGAGAAGAAAGGTTAAAATAATATGGCCATTCTGTATATAAAGCAGGAAGTTTTATGTCAAATTGGCACTGCAAAAATAATTAATGAATTTAGAAGAAATAAAGCAAGTTAGAAATTCATATAAAAATATGTTTTTAAATAAATTCATTTAATGTGTTATGGTAAGAATTTTTTGACTACCTTTCTTTTTTGTTCATAACTTAAGAGTTTTTTGGAATTTTTTTTTCTTAATTTGAATTTGAGGACCCCAAATTTTTTTACTGCTTAGGGCCCCCACTTGACTTAATATGCCTCTGTCTAACTGTAAACAAAGGATCAAGAATAGAATGAATCTACATATTCTTGGGGCTGTGATGTTATAAGCATATGTTTGTCAACATTGATGATAATTCAGAGTGAAAATAATTTATTAGCCAGATGTAATATGATACTTAGGAGTTATTTAACTCATAATCAATTATGCAAAGGTTGGAGACAAAATCTCACTTTTAATACTTTGATTATAATAATTAAATAAGATTTAATATGCAATCTTTAAATTATATATAGTTCAATGTATATGTTAACAAATGATTAAATCATCCTGTGTATATATTGTAATGATATGGATGCAAGGGGTAAATATAGGGAGAAGGAAAATCCATCATCCTTCTAAATGAATAATCAAAAACATTGAGTAAATAAAACTCAATAAACAAATATATAAGGATGAAATAATCAGCACTGAACAAAACTGTATAAGTAGTTATAAGTACTGTACTTAAAGGCTGCATCACTAGCATTATACAAGAATAACCAAATCAACTATCAACCCTAACAATCTAAAAGAGATATGTTATAAATGGGGTAATTATCTAACTAGCTACTGCCAAACTTACAGCAAAATATAACAGTCATTCTGGATGCTTGTAACTGAATGCTAATCTCATAATAAGAAATTAAAGCTTGGATACTATTTTGTATTGATCATCATCAATGCTTTGACCATATGGTACAATTAGTATACAGTCCAATTATAAACTAAATTTTCTCTAACAAAAAAAAGAAATTGCAGTGAAATGATTTTAAAGAATATTTAAAGATAAATATAAGCCCCCATATAAATAATTTAATCATTACTGCTCTAAAACTAGCTCAAGATCATAAGACCATAAAAACTGAGACTTGATTGAGAGAAAGATAAGATTTACTCTAATTTGAATAGTTTTACTGGGACAATTAAAAATCCTTTAAACATGATGCTATAATGAAATCAAAACATACACATTGTCAATTCATTGAACGAGATAGCTGGAGGAACAAAGACATTAATTTATTTTTTAACTATTATTTAAAAAAAAATCACTTTATATTTAATTAGGAAAATTGACAAATAACATGATAATATAATTCCAACTTAAACAAATTTTTAACATATTCTTGACTTTTACTAATTTAATTAACCTTAACTTTAAACAGGATTTCCTTTTCAAGGGATTAAGAATTGAAAAACATTTCAAAACTGAATAAATTTCATTTAGCTAAAAAATTCTTGTACAATTAAAAGGTCTTATACAATTAAATTTTGGAGGGAAAATAAGATAAAGAAAGAAAAAACATGTTGCAATTAAAAAAAAATACTAATGAAATTATTCATAATCACTACTTATTTATTTTTTAAAAAATATATCTACAAATGTAAATGTGCACATAAAATACCTTTTTATCATGGATTTATTTCATTTACGTCATTCTTTGATTGTTATAATCTTCAATTTTTTTATGTTGGTTTTTTTTTTTAAAGCTTCTCCATTAACACATATTTTCAGGGTAATGTACAAAGTTAAATCCAATTTTTAATATAATAATTTGCAGATTGGGATAATACACATATTGAATTTAACCATTTTTTATCTAATAATTTTTCATTCAGACAAAACACACAGAAAGAGTCATGCTCTTGAATGGAGACAAGGTTTATTACAGATTACTTCAGGACTATTCTACATTTTACTGAACAGGTTAGAAGATGAGGTTTTATAATGTTCATCTTCTAGCTAAAACCTCCATCACATAATTTTTCTCATATCCATTTTAAAAATCTTATTTTTAATTTGTTAGTGAGATGAGTCTTACTTCATAATTACTTTTTTGTCTCATTGTTCTTATCACTGCTCTACTGCTGCTTCTATTTTCTTCATCAACAGAATCATGAAAGACTGCTGCTGTTGATTATTTTAGCAACTTGATCAAAAATGACTAGTTCTTTCAAGACACTGATATGCTTTTCTGACCCCCATATTTTTTTGGAATAATCTTGTATTCATCCAATCACATTTTCTATTTTTAAAAAAAGATTGATTTGTTTTTATTCAATTAAAAAAATCCAATCATAAAAATAAAATTTCCCCCTATAAGTTTTTTTCTTATGCCAAAAAAATACAATTTTTAATTACTTTTTTTATTCAAAAAACATTGCCTTTTATTGTGGAGAGAGATAAGAAGAAAAAAAACTTTAATCAATTAAAAGAAAATTTCTTATCAAAATGTTAAAACCTTATTCTTTTTCTTTTTTTTTTAACTTTACTTATATCCCTTATTATTATCTTTTTTAAAGAATTAAAATTTAAAATTTTCACTATCTTCCTGGAGAGAATGTTTTTTTTTTTCTTAGTGCTTTTTTTTTTTCAAAATTAAGTGTTAGTAAATAAAAGTACTGAATAGAGAGAGCACAAAAGAAATTAGTTTATTTTAGTGCTTTTCCTTCTTTTTTACAACTAATCATAAATTATAAATATCCACATTCTTTATTATTACAAAAAAAAAGACTACGAGAAAATTAAATATTATTTCCCCATTCTAAATTTATTTTTATAAGATTGTAATATTTGACATTGCCAGAGTTGTTCACTATCTACAATATTACAGTGGATATATATATATACCATTGTATATGATATAAATCATAAAAAACTTAATATTATAAAAAGTACAAAGTTTGATATGTAAACTAACAACATGTTACTTATTGACCTAAGTTTTCAATTCATAAATGCTAAAGTATAAATACGCTTTTTACATAGCACTATAACTATTATTTTTTTAAAGACTTACATGTACATTTTTGTTATTTATTGTCAATTTATTACTTACCTCAAACTTAACACCTATTCTACACTTGTACATGATATGTTTTTATTTAAAAGTTATTGCTTCTCTATGATTGTAAGCTATGCAATGTTGAAACTATTAATATAATATTAAAAAACAAGATATTTATATAAATTATGTTGAACATGTTTTAGTCTACTACATCTGATGAATTGATAATTTAGCTGATGACACACATACCATACATATCCATACATTGTTACTTTTGCAGTATAGTTTCTATAATATCGTAGGTTATTACATACTGTGGTTTTATGTTTTAAAAACAATATTAAATAAAAAGTTAAATAATTAGAAATGAATAAAATAAAATTTTAAATTGTCTATTCTCATTACCACTCTTTGGATTGTCCAATTTCAGAACACATAAGCAAATAGTCATTATTGTGTTTTTTGGAGTTTAGTAAATTGAATTTTAAATCTAACATCACATAGGCATTATGTCATTTGTAGTTCATAAATAATTTTTTTATGAAAAACAAAATAAAGGTGGGACTCCACCTTTATTGTTAAAAAGTGGATTGTCTTTAGGACGGGTTTGAGATTATTGATTGATATCTATATTTGGGATTGTCTAAGTGTTGACTGGTTTCTAATGATTACTTATAAACTTATTTAGTTTTAAACATTATTATATTTATTATTTAAGTAATACTTTGGGTGCAATTTGAAAATTGTAATTGCAATTTGTATAATTGACTACACCTGGGTCTTGTTTTACGCGATAGATAGGTTTCTCAGAAACATGCGCAAAAATAGATGTAACTTACCTTGAAAAAGGGGGGAAATGAACTGTGATTTTTCAAAAATCGCATAAAAGCAAAGCACCAATGTAAAATTATATTAAAATTCGCGCAAAAATAAGGAAATAAAATATGACTAATCAAAAATTTCAAATTTGAAAAAAATTGATACAAGACAAACTTTTTTTAACTATAATATTTAATTTTATTCAAAACAATATATTTTTATGCATAATTTACAGTACAGTAATTGACATTTTTTTTATACACGTTTTAATTATTATCTCTACTTGCCGATAAACAGGTTCAGTTTGCAAACTGGTAAAAAATCAGATTCTTCACAAAGAGGAAACACAACCAGCGCCAACTTCACTCTCATGTTGTGTTAAATGGTTTTCTGGTGACAATGTAATTAGTAATTAATCTTTGAGATGATGATTTTATTAATTGTTTATGAAGCTTGTGATATCCAGACATACAATCATTTTTTAAGAGCATGTTCAGTGATTAGTGTCATTAATAGAAAATAATTAAAAAATAATCTTGCCGACACTAAATGATTAATAATTGATTATGTTCTTTTTTAAAAAGCCAGAACAGAATGTGATTTAAAATGCAAAATTAACACACACAATGTTTGAACAAATTTACATTATAATTTTGTAAAATTTAATGTGGGTATACATAAAATGTGGAAATCATGATTTTAATTTCATTATTGCATAATATCTTACTATTATAAAGCACTGAAATTATTGAAATTACTAAGATGAAAGTTGAATTCCAATAATGTGCTATTACTTTCACTATAACGTAAGTGCGCGAAATTTATTATTTAAAGTAATAGCACATTATCAGAGTTTGACTTTTGAAGAAACATGAATCGTATAACTTCAAAATCACATTAAATAAATCCGTGTAAAACAAGACCCAGGTTTATTTATTATTCTGCATTCAGAACAGGTTATATTTACCTGTTCAAGGAGGTTTATTTGAACTTCTTTCTAACAATAATTTCAATCTCTGTGATCAGTTTGTAATCTTTAGTATTTATATAAGTATATGGAACCATAAATAAAGGTGGGATTCCATCTTTATTGTTAAAAGAAGGTTGCCTTGACAATAGATTGTTGATTGTTATTTATATTAGGATTATTTGAATATTGACTGATTTCTAATGGTTATATATTGTACCACTTGATGAAGGCACTCCACATGAAATTGTTAATAAAATCAAAATTTTCTTAAATAAACGCAAAACATTTTAAGAGATTGATCAGTAAATAATAGAATCACTAAGCTGTCCGTAAATAACTGAATTAAAATATCTCATTTGAAAGAAAGAAAATCTAAAAAAAAAGTTTAAAGAGTTATTCATATAAACGTCATTTATCAGTAAAAGTTACAATTAATTAATTAGAAGGGGGTAGAAAATGTAACTTAGAAAAGCTAAAAGTAGTTGAATTTCAAGTAATTAAAAGTTAAAGCTATAGCGACTTAAAAATAAATCTTTTTTATGAAATTAAAAATCTTCCTCTTTTCATTTAAACTATTCAAGGGGAAAAAAGAAAAGAACTCTTAAAACTAAAACAAAAAAAAATATTTTCCCATTTATTTAAAATAAATGAGATTATAAATAATGAATTGATTATAAACATAAAGGAATAGTAAAATGTGTATGTGTTAATAAAATGAAATATGAAGGTTACATATTAAAAAACAAATGAAAGCGTATAATTGGAATTTCCCTCAAGGATTGTATACAATCATAAGCTATACAAAAACAGAATTATCAATGGCTACTAATTAAAAACAGTATTAATTAGTTAAAATCTTATCAAAAATTTAATCAAAAGCAGTGGGCCAATTTTCAACAATGGATATAGCTAAGCGGGTATAGAAACCAATTAGAAAAATGACAACAGGTCTTTACATAAATAGTCAGTTTTTCATCATTAAATCAGTGTTTATAATCAGTCTTCAGTCAGTCTTGTCACGTATCCAGAGTCAGTGGTTTTCATGTATCTAAAGACAATGCAGTGTTAGCAGTTGTCAGAAGCATGTGGCTAGAATTCCAGCCTATCCAATGGGAACATCAGCAACCTGCCTGATAGAAGTAATGCCTGCCCTAATAATTTGAAGCCGCCAGAGATATCTAACTGTTTTGAATAAGAATATCACAAAATAGCAATCATAAGAACCTCCACAAAAGCCTAAAATCCAACTGGTTGGTGAAACTCACATGAAGCAACAAACAGCAAGAAATCAAAATGTTGAAAATCCTATAAGTAATAAATAACATTTTTTATTCTATTTCTGATATTAATGTAGCCATTGCAATTATTAAAGTCTTCGGAGTCAGTAAAACAAATGAACCTCTGTAGCATGCATAAAATGAACTATTGGTGTGGCATGTTTTAAATGCCATGTTTTTATTTAATGCCTTATGTCATAATATATTCTATTGTATGTATCAAGAATGTGTGTATGGTTATTATATAAAAATATCATAGTTAGACTCAAGAGAATTTATAAAAGTAGTTAAAAAAATTATAATAATAATTATTTAGTTAAAATAAATTATCTTTAAAACTTAATATTTTGTCGGTCAATTCTTTTACCACTAATTAAAGCAGTAATGTATTATATTATTATTTTGATTTAGCTAGTTGGGATTTCGGAGACGCTGAATTAGTTTGCCAATCATTCCAAGGTACATTAATTATCTTTTGGGGTAATTAACTGGCACCTGAAGTTTTACTTTGAAACAAAAAAGTGCTTTGAATGATAGGTGTTGTAATTTTGCAGCCCAAAAGATCTGTTGTCCTTTGAAAGGTAGTTGCAGTTATATATTTTTTATATAGCTCTGGCTTAGTAATGGGTACCTCTGGGTATGATGTTTCTCTGACTATGGGAGCTGTGTGTGGAGCTATTCTTAAGAGAGATTGCATTAGTGTAGATCGCATGCATAATTTTATAATATCATTTTTGTATTATAAAAGTAAGTCTTACAATATTGTTTCACAAGTTCAAGTAATTGCTATTTTTATTAAAGAGTAAAAAGCAATCCACAACCCCACCCGGTTCAATATATATATAAATTTTTCATAGCTTATTTAATATTATATGATAATTTAAGATTAACAACTCAACACTAGTTTAATGAACATGTGAAATATACTCAAATCCAAAACACAAGATAAAATTTTGGTAAGAATGACTCATCTTTTTTTACCTAAATTCCTTTATATGGTAAATCTAATGCAGTTGATAAGAAAAAGTATGAGGATCTTTAATGGATTGTAATACTTCTTAAACCTATATTTCAGATTGCTATATTATTTTAATTGACATTTGTGAAATTTTTTAACTTACAGCCTGGCAATTAATTAGTCAACTAATGGAACATGTAAATATAAACTTTTCCCAACAATTAATATTATATGATAATTAGATTGACAACTGGATAAATTATTATTATCTTTTCAAGTTTTAAGTTTGTGATTTGGATTGATAATCTTCCCATCCCCAGTAAGTATCAGTATTGAGTTGTGAGTCCTGAATATATATATTTAGCTTTGCTCATTAGTTAATATTATGTAATACACTAAATTAACACTCCACCTTTTAGATTTATTAAATAAATAAAATACTCTCAGTCCAAGCATAATATAAAACTTTTTTAAAAAGAAAAGAATGTTCCGTCTTATCTCTTTTACCTATATTAGTTTATAAAGGCAAATCTGAAATGTTTGTAAGAAGCATTAAGATCTTACATTAATCAAATTATTCCTTTAAAGATATATTTCAAAACTGTAAATTGTAAAATTTCACAAATGTCAATTAAAATAATATAAAGCACTTAGAAATATAGCTTTAATGAAGTAATATGATCAACATAATCATGGTTTATTTCCAAAGTGCTTCAAATTTACCTATATAAATGAATTTCGATGATAAAAAAAAATAAAACAGTCTGTTATTTTTTTTAAAAAGTTTTATTTTGTGATTGGATTGAGAGTATTTCATTTACTTAATAAACTAGTGTTGGAGTGTTAATTTTGTGTATTATATATTGTACTGGTCAAAAATGTATGTCCATCCAATAAGATTTTATAATCTGAGCTAAAAGTAACCTGAATCCAATCATGGCTGAGATACACAGATCAGGAGCCATCATGAATTCTAACCTATTTGCCCATTCTCCAAATCTATAACACTAAGGACAACACCTACAGTGATACCACATGAATTCATTCTATCTCACGCCCGGTGCTACAAAGTTTTGCATGAGAACTCAATTGGTGATGATGATGAGAGAGATTGAGTGAACCTTTGATATAGGTTAAAAATATACATAAACATTATAATGAAGATTCAAACAACTGGATTATGTTTTAAAATTATAAATATTTATTTTCACAAAATTCAAGATGATTTTATATATATGTATAATCAACTTCACGTAGTTTAAATGATTATTTTGTTTACAAATCTTTGACAAACTTGGGTCAATTATTTTATTTTAACAAATGTCAATTTAGTGCAGCATTACAATACTGAACGTAGATTTGGAAATAAGATTGTATTCAAGGTTACAAAAGCGGAATTTTCTAAGTGTTTGGTGGACGTTTATACATTAAGAAAAACATATATATAAATATACGATAGAGTTTGACGCTGTTTGTACGACTTTGATGGGATGCCCTTGACATTTGATACATAGCTTTATTTCAATTTATAGCATCTATTTATAACAATAAAATGAGGATACATTGTGATCCATAAGTATCTAAAACATTTATTTATTACACATTTTCAACATTTAACTATCAAGTATTGCAAAACTCTATAAAATGGGAACAGCTTATTTCAACAAAGGAGAGGGCAGCTTCATGAGAGATTGGATCTAAAACTCCAACGAAAAATATTTAAAGAGAAAACATTTCATTATTACATATCATCATGGTTTATTTTATAAAATAGGCTAAAAAACTAAATATAAGAAAATTGTGGTGCTAGTATTATGTTAGTGAGAGAGAGTGGCAGTTTCGGCCAAGAAAACTTCATTCTTCTATTTTAAGGTGATATGCCAGTTTGAGGTTGAGCAGTACCAAAAATGGAAAGGTAGGTAGGAAGTTGCTATGGGTCCGGATCATGGCAAAGCCATACAGAGCTTCAACTACACTACCCTGCTTATTCCAGGAATAGACTTAGATCCCTGTTATGAATGAGAACAATAATAAAACAGAAGGACTTGAATCCCCAACATGAGATATGGGCAATCAGAAGCAGTATGATAAATATATACTTTAAGGAGAACAATAACAAAGCGAAAATGATTGTGAATCCCTGGAATGAGGTACAGGCAAATCAGATCAAAGCCCTATGTGGCTTATTAATAATTTCTGACAGATGCCAGAAACACTATTATAAGGATATAAAATCATTAGATTTAAATATTAAAGTGAATCCCTAAGTGGTTTAATAAATACGTAACGATATAGTTAAAATAATGACCCATATAAGAGAAAGTCATTTATCGGAATTTAAAACTATAATTAATGAAGTGTGCATTTTTC
>JAQFVV010005309.1:0-15674 GCA_028023455.1 Epiperipatus broadwayi | reverse complement strand
CAGGAATGTCATTCATACATTGGCAACCAGTGATTATAGAAGAAGACTCCAAAGTACTTAAAACCCTGAGATCATTATCAGCATTCGTATTCCTTTCTTTATTGTAACTGCTACTGAGCAAAAGCCCATTCTGTAGGAGTCTCTTTATTATTATTATTTTTATGATTATCCATCTTTCATTACTTTCCTCACCATCACATCCTCTCTCTGTGATCCTCTTCCCACCCACCTTCCCATTTTCCCAATCTCCATCATCATCATTTTCCCCCATCCATAATCATTCTACATCCATCTTCACCCTTCCTTCATCCAACATCACATCCCCCCTCTCTGTGTTTCTCTCCCTATCCACCATTCCCATTTTCCCAATCTCCATCATCATCATCATTTTCCCCCATCTATCATCATTATTTTCCCCCATCTATCATCATTCAATGTCCCTTCACCCTTTCTTCATCAATTCCCATTAGGTCACAATTGGTGCCCAATCGTGGTGGCCTGATAGATACATTTGATACATCAGTAGATATCATTGTCATCATTTTCCACCATCCATCATGATTCTACATCCATCTTCATCCTTCCTTCATCCACCATCACATCCCCCTCTCTGTATTCTTCTCCCTATCCACTATTCCCATTTTCCCGCTCCATCATCATCATCATTTTTTCCCCATCCATCATCATTCAACATCCCTTCACCCTTCCTTCATACATTCCCATTAGGTTACAATATATATATATATATATATATATATATATATATATATATATATATATATATATATATATATATATATATATATATATATAAAGGACTTTATATAAACATTAGCCAAAACAATTTTTCTTAGCAATAATTATTTTACTTTTTTACACTGTATTTTGTTTGATTAAGGTTAAAAATCATCTATTATTAATAATTAGTGATAAATTCTGGATAAAATTATGCATACATAAATTAAACTTTTAAAATGCTTATAACCATTGAAACTCTTTGAAAGTTTATGTATATTACATTGCTATTAATTATGTAAAGTTATAGTATCAGTTTAATGAATTAACCTCTTTCATATAAAGTACAGACTGCATTTCTAGTCCCCCTTTTCAGCCATACATATATTTCTTTCAAAAACTTTATGTAATTGGGATTTTCATTTCAAAAACAAACTTTATTCACACTCAAAGGAAAATACATTAGGTTGATCCATATCCATTGTCTCATTAGACAACTAACAAGTGGTGGATCAGAGTTACAAACGTTAATTGAATAAAGGAATTTATACATATAAACAAGGAGGTGAGAAGATTTACATTAACTATAGCAGAATTCACATAAATGTTAACATTCAATTACATTACACTAGATCTGATAAAACATTGTTGATTAGTGGAAAACAAATTATAAGAGGGTTACAAAATGAAAATAATACAAGTGTAAATTTATCTTCTAATAGGTTGTCAAATAAGGTTTCAGATATGTGTAAATTTTTAGCATCCTGATCATATGGTAATATGTTAAACAATAGGCCAGAAAAGTAAGTCAACGTGTAAAGTGATCAAAGCAAAATGGGGTTTTGAAAGTTTCCAGCTAAAGATTGTCTATTGAAGCTCAGCAAGACAAAATAAAGTTCAAGTGCATATTTGAGGGGAGATGGAAATTTAGAAACAAAGGAAACTAGAACCTCACTGAGCTCCAGGTTTGATCTGTGAGCCATAGCATACAAGTTTTCTTGTCTTTGTCCATCGATTTCCACAGTAACCTGAGGAATAGTACATCTATGGAACAGTCCAGGTCCTTTTTGAACAATACCTGGCATCTAATTGCCCAGATTATGAAGTTAATGTGAGTAGCTAATCAAATAGAGTCAAATGTTCCTTTTTGATAGTGGGAATTAGGTGAACTTGAGCCAGATCAGGCATTGTCATTTTTATTTGGGCAAGGTTGTGAAGGTGAGCCCACACTTCACATTGACTAAGGATGTGAGTCATTGATATCATACTTTCAACATAAGGAGCAAATACAATCTATTTTGTATCTCCTTTGGAAGCAATGGAACATACCAGTGGGTAGGGCAGCAATGTTGACCTTCAAAAGGAAGTCCATAAACTTTAGTTCCATTTTGAGGAACATAGTCAACTGGGTAAGGTGGGGGATCTCAACTGGAAGAATGTTTTGAGTCTTGCACTGTCCAATGTTGAACAGCAGGTAAGAGTCCCAGTAGATCATCTTCTCTTGAAATAATGAGCCAGACATTTTAATTGTGTTGAGAACCAGCATTGTCACTGTATCCAAAGGATTTTCCCTCTAGAAAAGGGCCTATCTGTAGGCTCAACCTCCTCTATGGAAAAGGCTTTGCATGTTTGGGTTGTCTCTGAAAATCTTCACAAAGATATTATTGGTGCGCTGTGTAAAAAACACTTTGATAGAGTGAAGTCCCAATCCATTAAAGGATTTGGGCTTTTGGAGTAGGTTTAGGCTGATGACAGGAGCTTGCCCCCTCCAGCACAATTTTTTGCACAGGGTTTCAACCTTTCTGATAAAGATGCTAGTAGGGGAGAACCTGGTGAGGTAATATATGATCTTTGGCAGAATAACAGCATTCAGGAGGGCCATCTTTCCAAACAAGGAAAGGTAGATCTTGGTAGGAGTTGATGGTGTTTTCAATTTTTGTTAGAAGAGATTCTCTAAATCTTTTCTCATTACTGATGGGGAGGCAAGGTGAAAGCCAAGGAACTTCTGAGGAGGACTGTAAATCTACCCATGATTTACTTCCCTATCAAGATAGACCACATAGCTGATTTCCTTCCATTGACTCTCAGACTGAATTCATGAGCAAACTGGTCCAAGAGTTCTTTGAGCCTAGTAAACTCATCCTGAGATGAGAAAAACACCACGTCATTCATATAGGACACATGGTGTATGCTCTCTCCCAGCAAAGGGATGGCAATTCCCAAAAGAACAGCCTCAATGTATAGCAGCAATGGGTTTATATAGGCTGTGAAGAGGAGTGCACTTAGTGGTGAGCCCTGAGGGATTGAGACACAGGGCTGAAACCCTGGGGAGACTCTTCTGTCCAGTGAGAGAAACACTTCATGATTTTGTAGAAGGTTCTCGATCATCTGGAGGTATGCCAATGGCACTTGGAGCCCCACCAGAACACTAATGAGCATATTGATCTCAGATGCAGTCAAATGCACTGGCAAAGTCAAGTTGGACTGTAACTGGCTAAGACATCCTTTTCCTGTGCACATGATCCACCAGAAGGTAAAACCTGCTGACAGCATCAGTGGTCAAACTCCCCCTTTTGACAAACTGATAAGAGGATAGCTGTCCAATGATGTTGTCTTGGACATCCTCTTTGATGAGGCCCTCTATCACCTTGATCAGCAGTGAAACCATGGAGATTGGATGAAGGTTCTCTAGGTCACAAAGGACTCTCAGGTCTTTTGATGAGAGGAACCATTGTGATCAGGCAGAGTCCAGCCACCACTCAACTGCCACCAGCCAAAAATTTGACCATTTTCATGACAGTCGGGATCATGAAGGCACTCAGGTGTAGCAGTAGGAATTTAGAAATTCCATGAAGGCTAGGATGAGTCCCATTGGGAAAGGATCTAATCTTCATTAGGACATGAGCCTCAGTGACCTAATGTCGATCTGCATCCTCCCAGAAGTGGAAGGGGTCCAAACCCAGGGGCTGGAATTTATTTGAATAAAATTCCCAGATCCTAGCCAACATGGAAGAACCCAAATAGCCATTGCCCTGGACCTCAATAGATCTAGAGGCCTTAGACTTTTGGCCTGAACCCAGGGCCCACTGGAGATAGCCCCTGGTCCAGCAATATTGATGATGAAGGTACTTCTAGGTCCTCTTGATGGAGAGGTACTGGCAATGGCTTTTTGTTTGGCTTTGTACTCTATCTTTAATACAATTATTCTGGTGATGTTCTGTGCTTCATAAGGCAGGTTTTCCAATTCATACCCAATGAAACAAGTTCACTAAGAAGGCAAACAGGGTCTTTAGAATGTGCTGTGCAAGAGTCAATCAGATTACTCAGGGTTTTGGTAAAGATATTCCATGCCTCTTTAGCAGAGAGGGTTAACAATTTTTTTCCTGTGAAAGGTGATGTATGCCTGTGAAACCAGTTTGATGGTAATATTGGCTCAAGTTAACATTCTTATGGTTCTGGGTAACTCAATTATGGGTTGATTGGCTTCATGGTAGAATTTAGTTTGACTTCCAATGCATAGTGGTCTAAGAAGGTTGTGGGCCACAAATGTGCCTCAATTATTGAGGTTAAGGAAGGGGAGAAAAGAACAAGGTCAATAAGGGAATGGGATTGCCTAGTGTAGAATGAAAAAGCTCCATCTGCAAAGAACATTTTTCCACTGGATAGAGGTTGTCTAATGGACAGGATATATTTTGTTTTGGAATGATTGGTATGAATGATTGAAGTCACCTAGGATAATGGTTTGGAAAGGAGTGGATCTGAGGACTGAGTTAATTACTCTCATTATATTTTCAGATGATTTGGCTAGATAGACACTAACCAAATTGAAGTACCAACCTCTGATTGTACTAATTGCAATAAGGCAGTAAAGCAAGAAATAATGATTTTAAACAAGGTAAGAGGTGAGTTTTTGTTGATGATAATGGCCATTCCTCCTGCAGCAACATAGGAGAAGGTAGTGAAAAAACCTGAAGCTATTGATCATATTGATTATGTGAGAGTCAGACTTCAGATGGAGCTTTGTCTCACTAAGGCATAAGATATCCAGTGCCCAGATGACTTCTTTTTGCCTAGAGGCAAAACCAATGTGACAGAGCATATGCTCTGTCACAGGAGTTCAAGCCCTGAATGTTGATTTTCAAAATATCCTGACCTTGGAGGAGGCAAGACTACCATAGGACTATGGTCATTCAAGCTCAGGTCACTTCCAATGGGAAGACCATCAGGTTCCAGAACTGGACTGGATTGTGATTCAACAGAAAAAGGTACATCATTGGGAGAGACTAATTGTGACACTGGGTCAGCTAATCTTAACAGGAAGCAAGATTGGCAGCCCACCTGATTTCATCATGGAGGTATCCAGCAGGGATACAGGAGGGTCAGAGCTAATGCATCTATCTTTCTAGCTCCATGAGTGGATTGAGCAAGGGGAGGATCCAAAAGGTCTAGGAGAACATCCATGGCCACCCCATCAGCACTAGAAAAGGAATGAGATAGGGAAGATCTGGATTTTGGTTCATGATGTCTATTCTTATGCTTCCAAACAGGAAGGAAAGGAGTGATAAAATTTAAGACTTCAGATTCACGGCATCAGAATTACTGCCATAAGCATCATCCTTGATGGAATCATTGGCCAGCAGTGCTCCAGAAAGATTCTTATTTAAGATGGGCTGTAGGGGATCCTTCATGAATGTTCTGCTGCTTCATAGAAGTGGAAGAGTAAGAGGGGAAGCCTGCAGAACCTGATGATTGATGTTGAATTGAGCAATCTTTGGTAAGATGGAGGTGGCAACTAGAAAGATCCAAAGAAGAGGATTTCAAGGGCATAACCAAGTTGGAGCTGCATTTGTGAAATTTCCTTTTTATAAGATTACATTGAGAGTATATCTGGGCAGAGCAGGATTTTATGATGTGGCCTCATTGAGAACAAAAAAACACAAGGGCCACACCTCACAAGATGATGATGAGGGGAGATTCATTATAGTGAATGAGCCCCAGGATGGATAGCAGAGAAATTCCCTTCCCCAACACAATCCGAAAGTCAGCAACATTAGTGTACACCTCAGAGCCAATGTTCCACAGTGGCTTGTATCCAAAGGAAATCACATTGCCAAAAGGTGCCAAAAGCTTCTGTTTGCCTCCCAAAATTGTTCCAATTCTGCAGTAGCCCAATAAATGCAGGATGGTTGAGATCAATAGAGATTAGATATCATCCATCAAGGGATTTAGAACTTATTCTGGAAGGCCTCCTTGGCAATTACATTGTGAAATTTGACCATTACATAGTGGTCATTCAGGTGAAAAGGTATCTTAAAAACCAAAGGCCAGATCTTATGAGCCTTAAACAATCCATACAGGGCTTGGATGGGAAATTTAAAAAGTTTCAGGTTGTTATCTATGGTGGACAGGATTATTGTGTTTGGATCTTTATAGATCTTGAAAGATCTCATGAGCAGACCAGATATTGATTGATTGAAACCTTCATTGATAATATGATGATGTGAAATGTCATATGGGGGAGGTTGAATTGGAAGAAGGTAATTGATTATCACAGGCATCCTTCCATGTGGAGTTATTGTTGTCCCTGTCGATTATCATCATGGCTTTCCTGATGTCATCCATTTGAGGAGTTGCTTCACCCATACTTATGTGGACCAGGAAGGTAGGTCCTGAAGAATTTGAGCCAATAGCCCCTTTTTTAGCATAGGAGAGGACTTTGTGATTAGAATTATGAGGTAAGGATTTTGGGTTAGGATTTTGGAGATTTGAAACTGTTCAAGCCAATAGGTTGATTTGAAGCAAAATAGTTTGAGTTCAGGGAATGATTCTTTATATTTGGAATTTGTAATAATTCTGTGATGATGCCAATTTAATTTTTGATTCAATTCTTGGGTTACTTTTTGAAGTAGTTCATTGGAATGTTCAGAATTAGGAATTGATGTGTGAAGCTCTCTGAACTTTAAAACTTGACTCAGTTGACTTTGGATCACTTGTGGAATGGGCATTGGGCCTAGACTCCTTATTGTAGGCTCTTCTGCTATCAGAATTTAAACCAAATCCCTCTGAGTGATGCTGAGGGTCTTTCAACAACTCTGAGGCTTCATCAGTGACACTATGAGCTTCCGTGGTCCCAGAGTCACTGAAAAATGGATCATGGATAGGCAATGCCTTGTTGTTTAGAGGATAAAATTCCTGATCATTGGGGTAAAAAGTATGGCCAGTCTCTCCCAAGAGACTTATGTGGTTGATTTTGGCATTTTCATAGTTTATATCAATGTTTTCTGAGTCAGAAATACATCCATTAGAATTTACAGTGTTTTCTGAAAAATTTTAAAAATTAATGGTACCACTGTTTCATCACTTTTTAGGTCATATCTTTTTTTTGAGACATGATAAAAATCCAATTTTTGGAGCCCCCAACATTCTTTGAGCTTCATTATCTAATGGGACTTTTGAACATTGAGATGTTCTGCCACATTTCAGCACTTCTAGTTTGACACCTTCACTTTAAAACTTGAAATTTTCGGTGTTTTTGCAACAGACATTGTTTTTTGAATATTGTGGACTTATGGTGGAGGAAACTTGTTTATTAGCAAGGGATTAGGTTTTGGTTTAGGATTAGTATGGTAAGTTTTGTGATTAGAGTCCACATTACTTATTTTTTGCATTTCTGAAGATTTCATTTGTAAAACTATCGGTAAAAACCGACTTTTTTGATTGTGCTGAGGTAGAATTTAGATTAGCAGAGATGCTTCTAGTTTGTCTCCTGACTGTAGCTTTCTTGTCAGGCATAGCAAAGTGAATTATGGCATCTTTATCCTGGACAACTGTATCATTGCATGCAGTACTGTTTGCAGAAGTCTTTTTGCAGGCAGCCATGAATGTCTTAGAATGAACATAAATAATGCAAATGGTAAATGAAATCAGTAAAGTTTTAGATAAAATTAGGTTTAAATAGTAAAGGTAATCTTACTTGAAATTTTGGAGAACTTTTTTCTTGAAATCTCAAACTTATTGAGTGCAAATTAGCCTGCCTCAGGAGGAGAAAAAGGCAGAGCAATTAATCCAATATGGCAACTGGAAGAAGTCATTATGTAAACACAATTTATTTCTTAAAATATTTTAAGTAAGTATTATAGATATTAACCAGCATTAAAATGTCCTCTATTGAATTCTATATACAATACGATATTAAATAATATATAAAGTAACACTACATATCCACAGTCTCATTAATCAGAAATTTTCATAACTATAGATTTGATATATATATATTGTAACGGTATATGCCATTACATTAATTTAAAATTAGAATAATTTTTTTTTTTAATTCGTAAATAAAAACTAAAAGCTAAAAAGAATTAAAAGTTGTTTAACGTATATAATATATCGCACAGATGCAAAACTTTAAAGTTGTTTTTTTTTTTAAATAAAAAAAAAAGTATTTGAACATACTTTTTTATAAAAAATTATAATATCTAAAGATAAAATATATTTGTTAAAAGATTATTATGTAGTCTCAGTAAATGGAAATGATTGTTTTATAAATTAAATAAAAAGCAAATCAGCACTTGGGCTCTTATATAAAAAAGTCAGATGAAATATAGATAAGAGAACAAAAATAAATTAGATGTCCAATAGAAGCAGCAATGAAGGCTCGGACTATAATGAAAATTTGGAACAGGAAACCATTGTTCAGTGAATCCGGTTGATCGGTATAAAAGGAAAAAATATTGAAATTAAAAACAGTTCCAGCTTGATTTTTTTTGAGGAGTGTGATAAGATGCAATTGTCACTCTCTCTTTTATTTTAAATGAAATGACTAAAGAATTATGAAATGGTACTATTTCAGATCCCTGAATCATATGGGTTCTGCAATCAAATAGTACTAGGATTGAACCAGCTAAGGCTATCTCTCCAGAACAACAGACCAGTCTTCAAACAGAGACATCACAGGAATTGGCATCAGGAACTGGGATTCTTCTACTGTAAGACATGAACTGTGCAAATTTAAAAGTAATTAAGAACTTTCATATAAGATTTGACAAGCTTTTAATATTCAGCTAACCTAAATTTTAAAATGAACTTTTATCTGACTTAATGTTTAATTTTTATACATTTCCAGCTGCATAAAAAATCATTTCCATTTTTTTTTTATTAATATTTATTGTATAAATTATTTAAATGCATTAAATTTAGTTGCATATAGATGCTTGCACAGATTTGTTAACATTTAATTATGTTTTGTTTTCATATTTTTGATTAAATATATATAGACATTCGGTAAATAATGATACCCTTATGTTGAGTATATAAAATGTATTTATTTGGATGTCTTTAAAGTTATTGGTGTCAATGCAACATCTTATGATGAATGCCATTAAGTTTCTTGTGAATTTCCCTCTCCAATACCTGCATCAATGACTTTATATTTTGTTCATTTATGTTTATTTTGAAATGTTTTTAACTGTGTAATCTATGTAGCCGATCTATACTCAACCTTTGAAAAACAAACTTTCATAAAATTCAGCTGTGTGAAATTATAAATGTTAAATTTAAGTTGGGCATGAATGACTATATAGATTTGTAAAGTTATATTGTTAATTAATTAAGGGAGGGTTAATCTTAGGTTATTTGTTGCATAGTTGGATTGGGTCAATGGATTGGATGTATCAGTGTAATTAGTAAATGTAGTATAAGGTCCAAGCTATGTGCAGGATAACCATTATATGCCATTAATCTCCCTTTTAGCCTATGGAATGAGATAGTAAGACAGAAAATGCAGTCACTTCCTATGGATTTTTTTATTACTCTTCTCATCAGACAGATGTAGTATTCCTGTCTGGATGAGAGTCAATGTCTTCTATAACCATGCTGTTCAGATGCACATTCCTGACTGCATGGTATTTGTGCTGTCATATTCATACTTCATTGAATACATTGATGTATCAGATGGATTGATGTTGATTTAACTGCGAACTTTTGGCCTAAAGTTAAGTAAGGGATAGAATATTTTCTTTTCAAATGCAATCTATATAGTTTATTCATACTTGACGCTTTTAAAAATATTATTAAACAAATCTGTGCAGATTGTTCAAACTAAAAAAATAAATTTAAATTCTAAAAATTTAAATTAATAACCAACCTAAAATAATAAATTTTATTCCCTCAATTTTATCTATATGTGTGTAAATAAACGTTTGTGTGTTAATTACTGGCAGTAGCTTCTTTTATTTTTTTATTTTAATATTGAAAATATTTTTAAATAAGAATTTATATTTCTTATAAATCTCTGCATCTCACTGAGCTAGTGGCATTGGCTGATGGTCTGAATAAAACAGTGTAAAATGTGAATCTTAACCTACGTATCATGCCTACTATATAAATTTTCTAGGTTCTAATAACCTAGTGGTGCCCTGTAGTGGCAGATATGGTAAGACTTTTTTTCTTTACAGACCATTATAATATATATATATATATATATATATATATATATATATATATATATATATATATAAAATTCGAATCTTATGAATTTTTCATACAGGTACCTTCCTACATGAGAAGCATCATGAACCATCATTCAAATAAACTTTTATTCCTTTTTCCATAGCCAGTACCATTTTCACAACCATAGTACTGAGATCATTATGAATCATTAAAGGAAAATTGTGTTTAAAATAGTCCTCAAAATATAGAATTAATGAAGATGGTAATTATTTGTAACTATTAATAGGGGAAAACAATTAGAATGCTAAGCAAATGCATTCACATATGTACATTCTTACTTAAATTTGGGTAAATACATGTGAAAATGTGCTTTATTTCTACCACTTCATTAAATGGTTTGTAATGATGGTATATTATAAGATGTAATATGTTGGACTCACATTTAATCATTCTATGAGTAAATGTTGAATGTATACAAAATTCTAAACTTTTATTTAAAATTCTCAAATACAAGCATCATAAATAGTAATAATACATTAGATAGGGAAAACAGGTTAGAAATAACATAATGTTTCGAGTAGTATTATTCTCCACTCTTCAGGTGTTGCTGGCCTATATGCACGGTGACAATATTCGCTTAGAAGTTGAACTCGCACCTTTGACAGAATAGCTCAGTTGGTAGAGCATTTGCCTTAAATTCAATATACAAGGATCTAAAGGTGTGAGTTCAACTTCTAAGCGAATATTGTCACTGTGCATATAGGCCAGCAACACCTGAAGAAGAGTGGAGAATAATACTACTCGAAACATTGTGTAATTACTAACCTGTATTGTCTATTTGTGTGTTATTTATTACTAACAAGTTGTTTGTATTTGGAAAGTTTAAATAAAGTTTAAAATTTTTTATACATTCAACATTCACTCATAAATGATGGAAATAGTCCAACATATTACATCTCAGAAAAGATGGTTTTTTAAAAATAATATTTAGCTTTATTAATTGATTTATCTTAATAATATTTATTGATATACTAATGTACATTTATCCAAAAATTATAATGAATTTGATCATAAAATGTTTTACAAAGCTTTTAGATATAAGGGGGGTTGTATATCCTTGATTATGCATTTCTTTAAGGATTTAAATGTGTTTTTTTTACACTGGTAATTTTATTTATGTAAATTGGAGGCAATAAGAAGTTGAATTTTGAAAATTATATTAAAGATTTAGTAAGTGAGAATTATAATGAGAATTTGTATATATAGATATTTAAAATCATTTTATAAAAAAAAGTCAAATTAAAGCTTGATGATTTTAAAATTAATGTTAAAAAATGGATATCTTTGCCTTGTTCTTCAATTCTGGTTCCATTTTGAAAGAGGGCATTTCTACAAATTTTAATATTGGATTCAGGTTTTTTTCTATCCTTAAGTAGATTAATAATTAATAGTAATGACAGAATAAATCAGGCTGATAAGCATCCATGCAAAGAACCTGCTTATCCAGTTATTAACTATATTGAAACTAAGGCTAGTTTATCTATGCATTTAAAGTAAGTAAATTTATGAGAAATATAATTCTCAACTTAATTTTTTTTTAATCATAGGAAAATTCTAGACATGATTCTTCCCCTCACAGAGTGAATCAATCAAATGAAATGGAAAAAAAAAATTAGGAATTTGTTGCGATGCTAATTTTAGTAACATTAGAAATCAAAGATTTAATAGTATGACATTTAAAACAAACTTTGGAATTTTGACTGGAATTTTTTTAATTTAATAATTAGTTGCTGTGATTCTGTATACCATGCCAAAAATATATTCAATTACTATATTTTTAAAAATAATTACTTTAAATACATTGATAAAATGTTTTATTGTTTACAGTTTATATACAGAGTTTATATATATATTATTTTTATAGTTATTTTTTAGTAAATTATACAGCCATAATTTTGTCTACTACTTTGATTTATTTATAATTTATCAATTAAGAGAAATATATATATATACACACACACACACACACCTGGGTCTTGTTTTACGCGATAGATAGGTTCCTCAGAAAACACACGCAAACAAAATTATGCAAAAATAGACATAACTTACATTGAAAAAGGGGGAATTCAGTCTGTGATTTTTCAAAATTCATGTAAAAGCAAAGCACCAATGTAAAATTACTTTAAAAATTCAAGTAAAAAAAAATAAGGAAATAAAATATGACTAATAAAAAATTTCAAATTTGAAAAAATTGATACAAGACAAACTTTTTTTAACTATAATATTTAATTTTATTCAAAATAATATATTTTTTGGGCATAATTTACAGTAAAGTAATTTACATTTTTTTATATACATTTTAATTATTATAGCTATTTGTCAAAAAACATGTCCATTTGCAAACAATTAGCACCAACTTCACACTCATGTTGTGTCAATGGTTTTCTGGTGACAATGTAATTAGTAATTAATCTTTGAGATGATGATTTTATTAATTGTTTATGGAAACTAACAACTAAAAATTAAATTCTTATTTTTGTCTTTAATTTTCAATTCCATTTAAAAATCAAATTTCACATCACATTAATTTCAAGTCCCCGCCATAAGTACTTTTTAAATTGTTAATTACAATTAAAAATCAGATTTTAATTTTTAATTGTCAAATTTAATTGTGTCCACTGCTATTATTGACCTTTTAAAAATAAACTTGTGGACACTTAAATGATTAATAATTGATTCTTGTTCTTTTTTTTAAAAAGCAAAAACAGAATGTGATTTTAAAATGCAAAATTGGGTCAACAAGTTAATAATGTTTGAACAAATTTACACTATAATCTTGTAAAATTTAATGTGTGTATACATAAAATGTGGAAATCATAATTTTAATTTCATTATTGCATAAAATCTTACTATTATAAAGCATTGAAAATATTGAAATTACTAAGATGAAAGTCGAATTCCAATAATGTGCTATTACTTTCAAAATTTATTATTTAAAGTAATAGCGCATTATCGGAAACGTGTAAGTTCAAAATTGTGTTAAATAAGTCTGCATAAAAAGAGACCCAGGTGTATATATGTATTACATTTATTTGATTGATTCGAACACTATCTGAAATTAAACATCTGAAAATAGATTGGCACATATATTTTTTACACATATGTTTAAATAAGCTTTGAAAATATTTTCACTAATATATTGATGATGATAACCACCTGCACAGCCATTATTTCCAATACCAGAATAGATTCCTTTAAAAATAACTTGGCTCCTGATGAAATGGACATGGAATAAATATGCGGACCAGACAACATTAATATAAGTATGTTAACACACTATTTAAGTTAATAACAAAACAATAGTTTATTACAAAATATTATAATTATCAAACAAAAATATAATTTTCTTTCTTTATTATTAGTATTTTTTTTAAATTCCCACGCACGATAAAAAAAAAAATAGTTATTTATAAAATGGCTAAGGTTTATTTTGATCAACTTTAAAGCCTTTAATCTTCCGATTAAATCTCATAATACAATTTTTTATGATTAAGCATAATTGATCTTGAATCCTAACTTAAGACTAATACAATCTAATTATATAAGGTGATTCTTTAAATATGATCCCAATTTACTATTAATATTCCTTAATTAATTGAGTAGTCCTTTGTATCTGACCCCAAATTTATAGAAACAAAACCATAAACAAATCTGGCAAATAAATATTGTGTATAATTATTACCTATTTAACAATGATCTAATAATTGCATGTATCTAATAAGTTCTTATATACATAAAATTTAACTCACAGACATTAATACAAAGGTACATATATGTATAAATAGACTTGATCACATTTCAAAATAAAAGAACTTAAAATACTACTAATTATATTACATAATCTTTTTTCTCCTTTTTTTTCACTTGGGTTTATTAACTATTTTATAAACTTACATATTTATTTTAAATCGAATATCACACTCTTTGATTATTTATTTGATAATTTCACATTAAAGAAAACTTTTTTAAAAAAAATCTTAACATATCAACTATCAACAGGCAAAAAATATCTTCTTCTTTTTTTAGACTTCAATTGCTTTAAGATTTAACTAATTGTTTTTTGTTTTTGAGTGTTTTTTAAGTTTCCATTTTCTGTTTTAATCAATGAATACGAGAGGATAACTGTCTAAACAGTTTTTTTTTTTTTAACTTACAAAGCAAAAGTTGTGAAGCTAATATTTTTACTGTGATAGCAAATATTAATTTGCTTTGTGTTGTAAGTTGCCATAATGTCTCTTTAATAATCCCCTGTCTTTGAAGTTTAAGATTGTTTTTTTCATTTTAATTAGAAATTTCTTCAAATATATATCTTGATCAGTCTGTCAAAGATTCAGGTAGATTTCAGCAGTTTTTTTTCAATTATCATAATGAAAGTTCAGTTTAATTAAATAAAGTGAGAATCCAAGATTTTTTTAGCTTGATTAAAACATGAATCTAGGACTAACTGCTTTCAATAAAAACTGACTATATATAGGTTTTGATATCTTGCCTTAAAGACCTATCTTGTTTTTAACATTTTTAATAATATCTTTATTTTTAACAATTTTATGACCTGATTTTTATTTTTTAATTGCAAGAATTTCAAAAACACTTATTATTTAATTGACTGAACACTCAAAATACTGTAATTAATAAATTGCCTGAATTTTTTGTTGTTTTTGAATCTTAAATAAAAATAGGCTTAATCATTTTTTAATTTAATTATTTAAAAATCTATTTTTAATTGAGTTGCTTTGCAATTCATTCTACACATTCTTTGATAAGAGAAAGTTTTGACATAATATATATTATTTATCAGTTTCTCTTAAATTTAAATATTGTTAATAAATCTATTCATTGTTTAATATTATTTTACAATATGACATTTATGTAATATAAAAGGGATTCGAACTCAGACTTTCACACAACCCTCAACTCTCCAAGCCATCTCATATTGCTGACCCACCTGATCACACACATGTTGAAAAGATAAATAATCACCAATGTATGTATTTTGTGCTAAACCTAAAGAGGGCTTTGAACATTCCATCATCAGATTTTCAATGAAATAGAAGGCTGAAAAGTTGTGAGTTGGAGTAGTTTGAAGCCTGTCCATTAAAGTATGAAGATTGGCTATCTTAATATAAAGCTGAGCACTGTCTGGACCAACTGATAAGTACTGGTTTAGCATGAAATATGTATATTGGTGATTATTTATCTTTCAATATGCGTGTTATCAGGTGGGTCAGCAATATGAGATGGCTTGGAGAGTTGAGGGTTGTGTGAAAGTCTGAGTTCAAATGCCTTATATGTGTCACATATACATATATAATATATCTGCATGTGTGTAGGTGTAAGCCTGTACAGTGTATTAATTTAAATATGACAATAATTTTAACATATGATTATTAGCTACTTTATTTTAAACCAGTTGTCCTATTTTATATAAT
>JAQFVV010005308.1:0-15714 GCA_028023455.1 Epiperipatus broadwayi | reverse complement strand
TGACGGTCAGATGATGTATGTTGGCTTAACCCAGTTCAAATACTAGGCGAAGGTACCTCGGGGCCACTCATACGCGAGATATTAAATCAAGAATACTATGACCCCTGCCCTCTTTCGTCTATTCTCGAGACTAACCCACGAACCAACAACACTATCTGAGACACGCATAGATATTTTCTTCCCGAGCCACGAGCTTAGCATCAGCGGGAGACATGGACAGAACCACTCACGGAGCTTAAATAGTTAAATTATAAACATGCTTAGAAATATGTGTTCTGCGTGCCTGGATCATTTAAAAGTAAAACAAAGCATTGAAAGATAACTAGCAAAATCAAGCTTTTTTAGTTAAAATAAATATCTTTAATCAATGACATTCTAAAATATTATTAATAATTTAATGGCCTTCGCTATTCCCCGACATTTATGAATAACTTATGAAACAATGAAAACCCGATTAATATGCTTGCGGTCTAAATCTTTCCTTCCCAGTTTTATTAAACATTGTCAACTCGAATCTGCTCGATAACGGTGTAATAATAAAAATCTTTCGCAAAGCAGTTTCTAATTGCTTTGCACTAAAATAGAGTTTAAAATCATTTAAAGTGTATATCGCTAAATCTGACATACGTAAGAAGCTAATGGCGGACAAAAGAAGCGTTATCGAGGAGATCAAATTGGCAAACAAAAAAAGAAAAACTACCTGTACTAAATTTTACAAGTATGAATAAAACTGAAAAGGGATTTTTATATGAACAATTAACTAATAAACTTAACCGCAATAAAATTAAAATATTTACACATGGGGAGTAATGAAGAATAGCGAAGAAAAGGGGGTTAAATATCTAGATAGATGATCACATATACATATATCTAACTAGTCTAATAAAAACAGTTACATTATAAATATCATTAAGCAAACATTTCATAAATATTCAAGAAAGCAATTATAAAAAGTATGGACAAAAAGGGTAGCATAATGAATAGTTCATGAGGAGAGATATGATTACCGTCCTTATTACATGAGTCATATTCCATCGACGGGCGTAGCTGATCCGTCTGATGAGATGCGTTCGACCGGACAAGGAAAGTGGAAATCGGTAGCATGGTTTCACAAAAAGTCCTCCAGACTACGTCACAGAGTTCAGATGACGATTGAGCAAAGACTACGGCATATTTTCTGGGTATTGGAGGAACCCCGGCGATAGGCAAAGCTATTTATTTGCCAGCCTGAGCATATTAGATCTATCATCACTTATGATTTTTAGCTTGAGCAGGTTCAAACTTCTTCATGATTTGTAGACGATAATTGTAGACTTTTTGGAATAAACTCACAAACAAATCCTGACAGAGTTCTCCTAAGAGAAATCTGAATGCACCTTGCAATAGCAGATCTGAATGAAACTTGCAATAAAGCAAAATCTGAATGCCTTGCAAGAGCAAAATCTTGAATCAACCTTGCAACCAGCAAAAATCTTGATATCACTCTTCCCATAGCAAAAAAATCTGTATGCCTCTCCTCTCTTTGTTCTCTCCCCTTTCAACTTTTTTTCTTAGCTACCTTCTATTGTTTGTATGATCTGAGATCTTGATAAGCCTCCCCATGCTCCTTTGTTTTAAAGTAACACCCTCTCAAATAACTTTTACTTTTTTACTCTAAAATTTCTTTCTTACCAAACTTTGGGATTTTATTAATTAAAAAAAAAAAAGAAAGAGAAAGCCATCTTTAATTTGACTTGAATGGGCTTAACTAATTAAAAATATACATTCTTTTAGAAAATGGTGGTGGGCTTATCTCAAAATCAAATCATACTAAATATTTGAACAAGATTTAAAAGAAAAAATACATTCTTATTTCTTTTAATACAATAAGCGTTTTATTTCAGCAGAATTTTGCATTCTCAAATATATGTGCTTGACGTATATATATGTTTGAAACTAAACGGTTTTTCACAAAGTAATATTTTTAACAGCAATTCAATATTGCAATGGAATTTATTTAAAAGAACAAGCAAACCCAATTTAATAAACGTCAATTAATTTTAGCTGTAATGCAAAACCATGACATTGGCCTATAAGCTTAATTTAGGTTTACAATATTAATCAAGCAGGAAGGTGTGAAGCATGGGTTAAGTTTCGTCCATTGCTTCAATATAGTTATGCTCCAATAAACCCACTAATGGATTAGTTAGTTCAAAAAGTTGAGTATTAAATTTACAGTGGTTAAAAAGACAGACATCGAGAAAGAAATGAAAGGAAAATTTCCTAAATTGTTTGGCGGGAACTTGGGAAAATAAAACCACCCCTCCGCCATCACTAGAGTTATCACAGAAGGCAGTACCAAAAATTTGCAAGCGGATAAAGATCCTGTTTGCTCAGAAAAAAAAAATGGAAAAGGGAAATTAACATTAATTTAAGAACAGCGTATTAAAGCCTATAGAAAATCTGATTGGGGCTATGCATTAATAATAATTACTAAACCAAATGGTCAAATTCGTTTGTGCGGTGATTACCATTTCAGTAAATAAAGATGCTACGAATAAAAATGTCTACCCTGTCCCTAATTCTAGAGAAATAATTGCCGCCTTGCAAAAATTTAAATTTTTTTGCTAAATTAGATCTTAACTGCTTTCTACCCGATATCGGTGGCAATCAAAGCTTTAGAGCTACTTAGCATTAACTAATCATACAGGGTTATTCTAGAAATGCAAGCGACTTCGTTTGGAATAATTTCTGCACGTAATGTTTTCCACTGAAAATTAGAACTCACCAATGGATATGAAGGCGTAGTACCATTTTTTGATGACATCTGCAATATCCAGTACTAATCGGATATATATATATGGTCGAGGTTCGAGTGAGATTTATCGCACTCAACAGCGACAAGTAATTATATAATTAAACACACGAACACGGTAGTGGAGTTAATAGGTTTATATACATAAATACATATCAAGGATTTATATATAATAATAATTATTACAAAGGTAAACTGACTAACACATTATTATACAACTCTAGTCTTAAAGGCCCGCAGGCTTACAATAAACAATATTAAAGTCTATACGACCTGTAATGGTCCCTAGGTCTACTTTAGTACGTTCGGAGGTAGACCTCTCCGCGAGACGAGCTGAAAGTGAAGTAGTGTCTGTGCACTCAGGAAAACGCATCCATTCCTCAACTTCACCTAGCAAGTCTAACCTTGTTTTTTCCCGCCGTCCCGGTTTGTAACACTCTCTATTTCCATTGGTCATCCCATGACACGAGGTACAAAGTGGTCAGTCTGGTTATCTCTGACCAACCTTAATCATTTCTGTGATGCCTTTAGCATAAACGCACATACTTGAATATTTGTAATAGTTACATTATTATTGCGTATCTCTGTTAATAAGCATACACACACATACTTGTATTCATTTGTAACAGTTACATTATTATTGCGTGTATCTGTTAATACACACACATATATGGAGTTAATTTATTATTGCGTGTATATGTGAATACACACACACATAGCACGCCTCCCCCAAGTTCAGCGACGTAACATTTTTTTTTTTTAAAAAAAAAGATTTTTTTTTCATTTCTTCTTCTCTGAACTTAACACATAATCGTGCAGGCGGAGGGGAATTTTTGTTCTCCTCTTTGCGCGTGGGGGTGATTTAGTTTCACCATCTGTAACTATTTCATTTTCTTCACTATTTTGATTTTCCTCGTCAGCAGTAATGATTTCTGTTTCACTTTTAGTTTCATAGTGAGTATCATTTTCTTTGTCATCATTACTTTTAAACAATTGCGGAGTGCATTCTATTATTGCACTCTTGCGCAATTGGTTAATGTGCTTACGTAATATTTTGCCGTCTGCCATACGAACAGCAACCACTTGTTTACTTAAATGGCGTACAACGTATGCTTGAGTCCACGATTTATTTAAATTATTTTTCACCCAGATTCGTTCATCAGGTGAAAATTTGTTGTTTACTGTAATCGGCATTTGATGCTCTTTTGATGGCATTATTGCTGAGAGTTTTGTGCGTAACTTCCGGCCTAAATATTTTTCTGCAGGTGATCTGCCCGTTTTAGCTGTGGGTGTGGAATGCTGATATAGCAACGCCATGAAAATTGCCTCTTGGAGTCTTCCTTTTCCCAATTTATTCATGGATGACTTTAAGCTTTGTACCGCTTTCTCGGCCAGTCCATTTGATTGGGGGTGGTAGGGAGGGGTAAGGATGTGTTTAATCCCCCATTCCTGCATAAATTCGGCAAATTTTTCAGACGTGAAACCGGTTCCATTATCGGATACGAGGGTTTCCGGTAGCCCATGGTATGAAAAAATTTCCATGAGCTTGTCCAGTGTCTCATCCGAACTTGTGTTTTTCACTGTTTTATATTCTGACCATCCTGAGTAGGCATCGACCACTACCAGAAATAATTGTCCGTGGATTGGACCGCAGTGGTCAATGTGAATTCTCTGCCAAGGTTTCTCTGCTTCTTTCCATGCTTCATATTTCGCTGGGGGTGCTTTTGCACATGACTGACAGCTAGAACATTTTTTTATGAATGTTTCTATATCAGTGGTGATTCTCGGCCACCATACATAACTACGGGCTAACGCTTTTGCCCTGACAATGCCTGGATGACCTTCATGTAATAAATTTAGCATGTGCGATCTGCCTATTTTTGGTATTAGGACCTGATCGCCTTTAAGAATGCAACCTTTACATATTGATAGTTTTTCGCGAGCTTTCCATAGCTCTATGTGCAAAAACGGAGGACGTTGTGCTGGCCAGCCTCTTCTAATTTTCTCCATCAGCCATTTGTAGCCAGCGTCTTCATTGGTCCATGCTGCTACTTTTCGGCTATTAAGAGTCTGGCTTTGAAGCGCGTCAATGTAATTGACTTCTATTTCGCTTGTAGTGTTCTCTGAGTTGTCAGGCATTCGGGATAACGCGTCGGCGTGACCAATAGTCTTTCCCTTTTAGATTCCAGACTGTAATCATACCCAGAGAGTATGTTAATCCATCTCAACATGCGCGGGCTGAGGTGTTCCGGAATTTGTTTGATGCCTAAAATTCCCAGAAGTGGTTTGTGGTCTGTCATGATTTTGAAATAACGACCGTATAAATACTGGTGGAATTTACGAATTCCAAATACTATGGCTAGCGCTTCTTTGTCCAGCTGACTATAATTTTTTTCAGCTTGGGACAAAGTGCGCGACGCGTATGCTATAGGACGTTCCCCAGATTGAGCTGGGTGACATATTACTGCCCCCACTCCATATTCTGATGCATCAGTCGTTAGTGTTATCTCAAGATCGCTATTATAGTGTACCAGTAATTTGTTTGATACGAGTAAAGCTTTAGTATTTTGAAAAGCCCTTTCTTGTGTTGCTTCCCACTTCCATTTCTGATTTTTTTTCAGTAGCTCGTATAATGGTTTGGCTATGTGAGCTTTGCCCTCTAGGAAGTTCTCAAAATAGTTTACCAAACCCAAAAAAGCCTGCAATTGTTTTACGTTACTAGGCCTTCTAGCTTCTGACACTGCTTTGACCTTTTCGGGAGATGGCCTTGTCCCAGAGCTAGAGACTATGTGCCCTAAAAACTTTAATTCAGTGGCCTTCCATATGCATTTTTGCGTATTTAATTTCGCTCCAAACTCTTCTAGCCTTTGACAGACAGTAGTTAGACGACTATGCAATTCATTTTCTGAACTTGCCGTAATTAATATGTCGTCAAAATAAGGGATAACGCCCTGGCATCCAGTAAGCAGAGTTTCAATTTTTGCTTGGAATATACTGGGAGCGGACGCTATGCCAAAGGGAAGGCGTTTGCATTTAAATAGACCCACATGAGTAGTCAGTGTTAGAATTTCGGCAGCCTTATTTGTTACTGGAATTTGATGGAAGGCCGCATCTAAATCTAGTTTAGCAAAATATTTTGATTTTTGCAGTGATGCTAGTATTTCTCTGGAGTTTGGGACGGGGTAGGCGTGTTTATTTAGAGATTTGTTGACAGTTATGCGATAATCGCCGCACAAGCGTATCTGTCCGTTAGGTTTGGTGATCACGACCAGCGGAGTCGCCCACTCTGTTTCCTTTGTCGGTTCTAGAACGCCGTTCTTCACTAGCTCATTTATTTCTTTCGCTACTTTTTCTTTTTGTGCGAAAGGGACCTTTCGAGGTCTGCAAATTATTGGCACGGCCTCTGGTGACATTTCCAGTGACACAGGTTTAGTTTTAATCAATCCTGGTTTGCCATTAAAAAGTTTAGGGAACCGATCTTTTATGTCTTTTTCACTGTCAATTTTTTTGACCAATGAAATTTCAATTCCGAGTTCTGTAAACCAGTCACGACCAATGAGAGGGTTTATGGGGGGCGTGTACAATATATAGCGGCAAGATTGAAATGTTGCCTTTATTACTAGTAATTTTAGCTTGGACTACACCTTTAATTTTTATTTCTTTACCATTTACGTCCAATGCTCTAAGCTTAGTATTGCTAAGCCTAGGGGCTCTCTTATTTCCGCCCTGATCGAATTCCAGTCGGCTACGGAAATTAAAGAAATGCCGCTACCGCTGTCTATTTCCATTGACAGGGGTTTTCCGTGAGACTTTCACAGTAGTCATAAATTTCTGTGCTTGATTTATAACGTTATTTATAACAATATTACATTTAGTTTTATTAATACTTTGTATTTTATTTCCGTTAACTTGGTCAATTGTTCTATTTTCACACATTCTCGCCATGTGACCTATTTTTTTACACAGTCTACATCGATCGTGTTTGAAATAGCAATCTTTGGATATGTGACCTAGTTTTCCGCAACAATAGCACTTTGTTCGACTTTTATTTGTCTGTTTAATGATTTTGTTATCGGAAGACCCTTTGTTGAGTTTTTCAACACCAAATATTCCTGTTTGATCGCTATCAACGCCTTTTTTCACAGCAAATTCTTTTGCTTGCTCTACTACTATTTCGTGAGCGATACTGCGTTTGATAGCTTCACGATAATTTATGTCTTCATCAGCCAGTAACTGCTGCCTCAAACTGTCGCTATTCATTCCACATAGGAATTGTTCCAGTAGCGCTTCTTCTAAATATGAATCATAACAGCAGTTTTTTGCGAGTTCGCGTAGGGCTGAGTCGTAATCCTGCGTATTTTCGTTTCTGCCTTGATGGCGATTTCGAAAATGAAGTCTGGCGATGTGCCTAGACGGGCGAGGATTAAAATAATTTGACAAACGATGTTTTAACTCATCGTAGGTTAATTTTTCAGGAGTGTTGGGTTCTGCTAATCTGTTAGCTATTTGTATGACCCCTTTTCCTGCAAAACATAATAATGTCGCTGTTTTATACGCATCTTCCTCTACTCTGTTAATAAAACAGTAATTTTCAATCTGTTGAACGTACAGGGCCACTCATTTGCCTCTCTGACGTCAAACTCAGATATTGTCGATTGCATTTTAGGCAATTTATATAACTAACTCGTTTAATACCGTAGGTTCGTTCGCTACTTCAGTAATTCTGCCTGACTTATTTGGTTGTCAGCAGACTGCTAGGGTTCAAATTGAACTGTTACGACTGCGCCAGTGCAATATCCAGTACTAATCGGATATATATATATGGTCGAGGTTCGAGTGAGATTTATCGCACTCAACAGCGACAAGTAATTATATAATTAAACACACGAACACGGTAGTGGAGTTAATAGGTTTATATACATAAATACATATCAAGGATTAATATATAATAATAATTATTACAAAGGTAAACTGACTAACACATTATTATACAACTCTAGTCTTAAAGGCCCGCAGGCTTACAATAAACAATATTAAAGTCTATACGACCTGTAATGGTCCCTAGGTCTACTTTAGTACGTTCGGAGGTAGACCTCTCCGAAGAGAAGAGCTGAAAGTGAAGTAGTGTCTGTGCACTCAGGAAAACGCATCCATTCCTCAACTTCACCTAGCAAGTCTAACCTTGTTTTTTCCCGCCGTCCCGGTTTGTAACACTCTCTATTTCCATTGGTCATCCCATGACACGAGGTACAAAGTGGTCAGTCTGGTTATCTCTGACCAACCTTAATCATTTCTGTGATGCCTTTAGCATAAACGCACATACTTGAATATTTGTAATAGTTACATTATTATTGCGTATCTCTGTTAATAAGCATACACACACATACTTGTATTCATTTGTAACAGTTACATTATTATTGCGTGTATCTGTTAATACACACACATATATGGAGTTAATTTATTATTGCGTGTATATGTGAATACACACACACATAGCAACATCCCTGTCTACCACTATAACAAAAATGAACTGAGAGCCGTTTTTTAGTGTAGGGATCTCTCCCAGATATTTAACATATCTTTATCATTGTTCAATATATAAAGATTAGCCAGTTCACTACAGGTTTAATTGATATCATATATATATATATACTGAATAATAGTAAAGATATGAATAGGAGAATGTTGTCTGAAGGACTGATGAATGCTGGTTCAGCCTGAGAAATGTGCACTTTGTGAATCATGCCATCTTTTTCACGTATCTTTGGTCGGTTATCTGTTTATGATTACTCCTCCACAAGGAGTACAAGCGGATAGAACAGTTCCTAACTAGCGTGAGAGTGGTGTAAATATTGTTCACTAAATGAGAATCTCTAATCTAATGACTGACCAATAAAAACTATTAATAAGATTTAATGCTATTCAAAAAAAAGTAAAATGAAGAATGATAATAATGAATTAGAAGAAGTGAAAAACTATAAATATGTAATTCAGATTATTAATACAAATTGAAAAAGAATGAAATTAATCATAGAATTAAATTTGGATTTATTACTCTTTCGTGGAAATAATTTAATATTAAAAAATTTATGCTTTCAAAAAGGAGATTGTAATAAATATGTTTTATCTAGTACACGCTTATTGATCTGAAACTTCTATGGTGAATACAAGAGTAATAAGAAATTTCATATCAGACAATAAAATACCCAGAAGAGATGTATTATTAAAAATTATAAGGAAGAAAAGGAAATGAAATACATGAATAAGAAACAAGCAGATATCACTGACATTGTTGAAAAATCTTAAAAGTTGGATTTGATAATTTTTCTGGATATATTACAAAACATAAAATGACTATAGATAAACAAGTGGAGTGTACAGTAGATCTCAAAAATTAAAAAATATCCTAGAAAAAACCTTATTGTGGATGGATAAATGACATAAGAAATTGTTATTGTTGGAGTGATATAAAAAAAATAAGCTGTGGATTGAAAAAACTAGATTGAAAAGGTACTTATTTCACAGTAATGTCTTTTTATATAGTTTTCTCTACGGCGCATCCCCCCACCCTTATTTATATTGCATTTTTATTATGCTTTTATTTATCAATTTCAATACTTATGGTATGATTACCTAAAAGACAAGGTTTATTTTTTCTGGATAAAAAAAAAAAACATTACTTAAACATTACTTTTTTATACAGTTTTTGCCCTATATACTTCGCTCTTATCTTCTATTATAAATGAAATGTAAAACTTTTAATAAACCGATAGTATTTTCAACCTGATATCAAAGTCTTTATAACCTAGAATAAGCATATAACTTTTAAAACCATTTAGAAAGCTAAAACAAAAGGTGTCAGGTGTTTTCATTAAATAAAATTTTTAGATAAATTATTGCTCTTATGCTGTAGATATATTGTTTACATTTGTGTAAATTATAAGTTAAATGTGATTTTTTTAAAAAGTTAGAAAAGGCAACCAAAATCAAGTTCTATTTGACATGCAATGAATTCGATCAATCACGGGCTGTTTGTCTTCTTCAATTCTGTAAAACTCTTTCAAATAGTTATTATAAAAATCTTCAAAATAGTTATAATAAATTCTATTTTGAATACATATTTTTTGATGTTTTCCATATTATTATTGCAAGATATTTGTTTAATTTCCTACATAGCAGTGTCAAGACCACTCAGGCTGTAGTTTATGACGTATTTTTACGTTGTAAAGAACAATTTTGTTTTGTTTTCTGATATATACATATTTTATCATTTTATTTTGATATTAACTACTTTATTAATGTTAATTTGTATAAATTTTTTAAGTATATATTTTGCACTTAATAGATGTGGTGAGGTAATAATTTTTATAAGCATAAATAGAAAATCATATATTATTTTTTCACTAATATTTGCTCCTATGACTTATTAAGTTAGTATTTTGAATTTATCACTTCTCTTCTTCCCTCAAATCTTTTAGAAATTTGTTTTATTACAAGAGAAACAATTTTGGGTTTCCTACAACTGTTTTTTAATATTTCTAGTTGCTTTAGGTAGTCTATTTAACAAGGGTATTTAATCTAACTAGATTGGTATTTTTTCTAGAAGGTAGAACTAACTCTTCAATTTGATTCACGTCAACAATATTAATCGCTCCCACTGTCTTTCCAACTCCAAAATAAAAAAAGATAAAAAATACAACATATAATATATGAGTAAATACTAATAATAACAATACATTAGAGATGAAGGTTTTGTGCTGACAATGATGATAGAAACCAATCTGTAAAATTAAAATGCACATTTACATAAAGAACATACTGGCCCAATAGTTTGTTTATTTGAAAATTTAGCCGTCTTTTAACTTCCCTTTTAACTCACAGCTTGAAAAAAAATATGTATAGTCTGTAAAATGCTGATCATTCCCTGTTATAATACTTTTTTATTAATATGTTTGAAAAATTAAATATTATAACTACTTTTGAAATCATCTTTTTTTAGGTTGGTTCGAGTTTAAGAGTATTCGATAGATAATTTTTACTGATCTTGGTGCATATTTCAAATAGAACCATTAAAAATTTGATAAATCTCTAGTTATATCCCCCCCCCCTTTAAAATATCAATGTTTGTTAATCATATGTTATATCCATATTTAAATATTTGATGTTTTAAATGAGAAAGATCTATATTCTAACATTAAAGCTAACTAATTCCAAATACGATACCACAAAATCCATGATGTTCATTGTTTAGAAGCATTTACTGTTAATATTTTTATATGTATTAGACACTAAAATAGCTAACTTGGATTTTCAAGGTTTTTATATTCTTTGTGAAAAGAAGTATTTAAGAAGCCGTTATGATCCAACAAGTAGAATCCTAATAGGTTTTGTTTTAATTACTTAAACTATTAAAGCAGCCTTAAAATTAGAAGGAATCACGTAGCAATCTCTAATTGAATGAACTCAGTAAGTGCATTCTAGAGACTAAAAACCCATATATTTAATCATTAAAGACAAAATGACAAAAGAGATTTGATTGATGGATTAATACCAAAACAACTGTTGAAACAACACTTCACATTGTAATCACATAAAAAGTTTTGATATGCAGACAGACATACATGCACATACCCACACACATATATAAAATATCACTTATATATGGAGGACTAGTTTTATTCCATAAGATTACATATATATATATATCGCTTTAATTATTTATTAGTTTTATTGTTATTACAATTGGTTTGTAATTAACAGATCTTTTATTTGTATTATATATATATAAATTGGTAAAAATACGGCACTATCAAATTAAATATAAGACAACAAAAATGTTCTTTTTTAGGCTGTAAATATCAATATACTTCCCCTCTTTCTAGGGATAATATGCAGGATAAACTATCATTTACATCTACCATTGTAATTATTATAGAGATGAGATTTCTTGCGCCGAGAAATTGGTAAGGATCAAATTTAAATTCTGCTTAGAGTCTGAACAGAATTTTATGATTTGTGATTAAAGCTTCTGTGTACATCTGGTGCTGAATTTAAATTTGACCCTAATGCAGTTTTATTTGCCAGGTTGCTCGTTTTTATAATATTTGAGAATGGCTAGATATAAAGAAATATTTTACATTTTGTGAATTCTGATAAAGAGGGAAATATAATACCCATATTAGTAACACTCTGAAAAGAAATCATGTCCATTAGGTACACTTATTTTGATAAATGTTCTATTTATTAATAATCATGTATTGACTTATCATTCAATAATGCATAAGGTTTTAAAATAAAAAGAAATGGCTCCTATTATGTTGATTATTAGCTGGTTGTGTTGGATAAAGCTTGGTTTACATCTGGTGTAGAATTTAAATTTGACTCCTCATAATATATCCTTATCCACCTTACCAGGATGCCACTAGACTATTTGAACCTAAAAAAATGTATAAAGTGAGGAGACATATAGGCTGAGGTTCAATTTTTATTTAACTTGATAGGCTTAGTCACAAGCTCATGGAGAAACTGAACTTTAACGTATAAAATATCAATTTAAATAAAATTAACAACAATAAAATAAGTCACTGTCAAACTAATGGGACAAAACATGTTTATTTCACAAAAAATTTCATCTTAAACCTAAAAATGTGAGGATTGGGTTGTTTAACATTTTTATTATATGCTTGGAAGGATAAGTTGAATATATTTTAGCCTTATTTTAATATCTTTCAGGGAGTAATACACTACATAAAACCAAGCATTTAAAAAACTCAAACTTTTAATTCCAGACCAAAAGTTTGCGATCCAGGCCTAACGCTAATATACCGATGTGATCAATGCAAAATGAGAATGTTATCATAACCAAAATCATGATTACAGGAATCTTGTTAAAAGAAACAATGATCTTCATCAGTACAGGAATGTAGTCTGTCTGGTGAAGGATCACATAAATATCATGTGGAAAAAAAATGCTACATATACCGGGTAGGAGTGGTCCATTATTGACTTACCAGTCCCCATTCAGGACATAAGAAATCAATGGTGTAGAATTATCTCTACCATTGAAAACCTAATAGCTATCATTTTCAGGTCATGCATTCAACTGGGTTGTCTACTTTATATACTGGCCTTGACACAGAGGGGAATGAAGAATTCAATACACCTCCTCAGACTGCACTGCGACATAAAACACCTTACATCCATCCACCCAGTATCAATTCAACTATAAAACAATAGCCTAAAATTAACCCTACCCTAAACCAACATAAATCTAAATAAGTCTATGCACTCATTTACATATGACTTTAAATTTATTAATTTAATTGAACGAGGAATGAAATGATAATGGCAAAATTTAATGTTTTACAGCTGGCAAGAACTCATGGAATACATCAAACGGCATTTTTATATTGATTTTTAAGTTAATGCCATCTTAATTTAATTAAAGAGATGATCTTGCATCATGTGGCAAACATGTGATACATAAAATATTTATTATGTCACATTTTATTTTGCAAGTACAAATTGTAATGTAAAATATGTTACAGTGGGATTATATATATATATATTTAAATCTTTAATTTCTGTGTATCAATTTAATTCATTATTTCCCTAAGAATGTCATATAACAAATATAATGAAATATTTATGCAACTATTTATAAGTTTCTAACTTTTAAAGTTTATATATTAGAAAATAATGAATTAAATTGGCCTAGCTAATTTTAAGTTAGATACTTATGTAAACATTTTGTTATGTATGTTGTATAAGATTCTTAGGGAAATAATAAATAAAATTGATACACAGAAATTAAAGATATAAAAAGATATATATATAATCGTATTATAACATATTACACATCACAGTTTGTACTTGCAAAATGAAATGTGACATAATAGACTTCTTTCACATAAAAAATATAATTGCATGGACAAACAAATTTAATCAAAATATAACTGAACTAGTGTTTTGAGAAAATACCTGCTTCGTTTTTATTATGATGTATTAATTTGTTTGAGTGCTAAAAATACAGTTGTTTGTGTGTTTTATTTTTGATGGTGTTGTCATGAATTTAAACACAGATGAATACAGTATTAAACTAATGCAGGTACAAACTTTCAGTCAATATTTCAAAGCCTGTGCTGAAATTTAAGTAGATACAGTGTTTTATCATCTTTTCTTACTCAAAATGATGAAATTTTGGGATCCTCCCAAAGACAGAACATGAGGTAGTGGAGTTCTTTCACAATAAAATGTTTTTCTAGTGAAATTGCATTGGACTGATATATTTTTTTGAACCTACCTTCTTTAAATAATTGTTTTGCTAAGGTGGAGTCATTTGTTTTATTTTTAAAACCACTAAATAACCACTATTGAAATACCTTCTCTAAATAATTTTGCTCAAAATTTGAACCTTCTTTTTAATATGGATTTTTATGCTGCAAACATCAAGTGTCTACTACAAGTGCTGGACCAACTCATCCCTCGGAAGAAAAATTGGTAATATTTCTTTATTTCCAAGATCTTTATAATCTATTTAAAAACTTATATTTAGCTAACTATTATAACATTTTCCATTTTATTTGGCCTCTACACGCTAATATAAACTGCGTATGCAGTTGATCAAACTATGTCAAAAAAAAAGAAAGTATATATTTCTATTCCTAAAAACATAGCTATATTTCCTGATCCTTTCGGCCTAGTTTAGAGCTTCGTTGAGAATTATGATATTGATCAAATCAGCTTTTAATTGAATTTCATCTAAGTGCCAGAATTCTAAGAATTCACTGAAATCATCATATAACATCTCACAAATATAAAAAAATGCTTTAAAACTAACCGGTGTTACATCATGCCGTAATGAGAATTAATTTTTTAAGATTATTATTCCTGAGCTTATTCAAACATATTAGCAAAGGTAAATTACATTTTTAAATCTTACTAAACTACTAATAGATTTAATAATAAGTAAAAATAACTATTATTAATAATCACAAATGAAAATTGGTATTAGAAATATTTTTATATCTAATAGATAAAAAATGTTCTGAGAATAAATTATTTATCAAATAAATTGGAGATAATTACAATTCAGAGCGTGATCAATTGGTAAAAAACAATTTTAATAATGTTCATACATCTTGCATATTTTTCAATAAATTTTTTAAATAATTAAGTCTTTCTGTACAAGAAATTGAAGGTCTCTATCGATTTTACGTTTAAACATGCGTAAGGAAATTGTTTGAAAACGTTTAATTATCATATAACGCACAAAAAAGCGCAACAGAAAGCGTATTACTTACCGCAAGTTTTTAACGTGCGAGACAAAGTAGTTTTTCGTACGAATTGAAACGCTTGTGATTATTGCTGTAAGATCTTATTTCTGTCCATAGGCGAACAGCTTAAAAACCACCTTAATGATGTCAATAAAGTCTGGTCATTATCGAGAATAACTTTTCATCATAGAGTGGCTCCGGGATTTCCAATCCAAAACCAACCAAAAGAAAATAAGATTAATAAATGCCAAGATTTTAACCGATCTATTTTTTTTATACCTTCTTGAGGTCGATTAATATTTTTTTGCACATTATCTTTGTTTGTCAAAACATCACGTATAACCTAAGATATTCTTACAAAATTTATAAAAAACAAGAAAGCCCATTTTTTTCATAAACCTGCCAATTTTTTTTAACAAGTTGGAGTATTTAACTTTTACCCATTTCAAAAATTTAAAATTTCTTTTGTCTATCTCCAAAATCTTAACACTTTATTCAAATTAAAAAAAGTTAAAAAAAAAAAAGAAATTAATTTAATTTTCATTGTAACGTTATTTTTAAAGAAAAATTGGTTAAAAAAAAATCTAAATTTATTTTTATTTTTTAGCTTTTACCAAATGCCAATATATTTGCAACGATAAATAA
>JAQFVV010005307.1:0-15753 GCA_028023455.1 Epiperipatus broadwayi | reverse complement strand
GGGTTTGAACCCAATCCTTATTAACTGACACCCATCTCATATGAGGTGGTGGTATATTTATAATTGTTATAATCTTTTGATTAATTTGTATTTTATGATTAACTAACCTTTTATAATAGTTTATTTATTTATAATATTTGTAAAAATGTATATTGTGTTTATTTTCTTAAATTGAATTGAATTCTAGATATCTACAAAATGTTACAAATATTTCAAATTCTTTATTAAAGTTCATTTTCTTCAATTAATTAGTGGGTAACATTTTATATTTATCTTTTAATCAATGTACACTTGAGAATCAATTATTTAAACAATGTAATATTTTAAGAAATATTTTGTAAATTTCTACTTAAGTTTATGTCAAATATGTTTAAAAGTCATTGTACCAAATTCCTAAAATTTTTCTGAATAAAAGTTACATTTTTGTTAATCTAAACCTTAATTAAATAGGCTTGTTAATACAATGACTGATAAACTTAATATGCTTGTTGTTGTTTTTTAATTAGCAAATCAACCCTTGGGGCATGTTCCTTTTGGGAATTGTAATTTCCTTTAGCAAAGCAGGCACCTACCTCCAGAGAAACATTTAGAGTGATTGCAATTAGCAGTTGTCACTGTAGATTCAGTCTATAGATAAAATAAGATCACATAAATAGGGAGAAATTTGATAAGAAGGAGGGGTTGTTGAGTTTACTGAAGAGAAGTGATTGATCTATATACAAGACATCGCACCTAAAAAGAATGGCTGGCTAAAGATCGATCGTGCTTCCCGGAGCTCTGTCTTACTAGCTCATCAATGCTGTCCAGTGCTGTCAACATCTAGCCGGAGCCTGTCTGTGTCATGCTAAACCTGCTAATACTCTGACTGTAACTGCCTCTGTCAAACCATGAAACATCTTTCAATAGGTATATTATTATAATCTCCAATTTACTGCAAGCCACTAGTTTTATTTCCTTGTTTAAATCAATATTAATTTATATATTTTATATGTTTTTGTATGTGTTTATGCAGCTTGGTTTAAAATGCATCTATAATTTTATTTAATTTAAAATATCAATTCTTATAAAACTTCCACATTATTTTGATGCGGTAAATTAAATTATTTTTGTCAGTTTGTTTAAGATTATTTGTCACCCTGATATGGCCACCTACAAAATTTAATGAGCTATTAACTGAATCCTCCCTGTTATTTTTTTTAACTTAAAAAATCATTTCGGAGACTTACTTCCCGTAAAGTAAATAATAGAAAGCTCATTTGGTTTTGTACCTCATATATATATTTATTTGAATGATTGAAATTATTTTAAAAAGTATCTTATAATATCTCCAATTTAAAATAGCCCCGTAAGTATTTCTGAAAGAATAAATAATTTTAGTGAATCAATTAAGTAAAGATTATCATAGAATTTTGTATAGTATATATATATTTCATACATATATTTTATTTGTCGGAAAATATTAAAATTATGATTTACAATTTATTAGTTTGATATTTAATGCCCCTGTTAATTAAAGACAAGTCCTATTTTGTAATCTTCCGTGATGAGTAGGAAAAACAATTTTATATTTTAGTTTTAATTCTTGCATATCAATATAATTTACTACTCGTTTCGATTAATGATTAATGATTAATGTTTGTGGAGACTTTCTATCGACGTCAGGGAACTGATTATTTTAATTAGGAATTCATTTATTAATTTTGTTAGTGATACATTATCTATATATATGTGTCGAGGGCATTATGTATTTTTAGCTACAAACTACATTCATTTTAGTATGGTATTTGGTTTGCTACTTACTCACCAGGACCCAGCCTTCGGAAATTTAACTTTGACCAGTCCGGTCTTTCACACTCCCTCAAAGTAAACATAGTTCATACCAGGGGATCCATTTTCAAGCATTGCCATTTAAAAGGTGGTACGGAAGTCTAGCACATCAAAATATTTGATTATTATTCAGAGATATCCTTTGGCTAGAGGGCTAACATTTTCTCTTATCTCCTGTACATATCAGAAACTTCTTTAGCAAAATCATCCAGAGGTTCATAGCTGACCTCATTTCTTTTGTTGTAATTTGTAATAGCATACTGCCCTCATCATCATTTTATCGCTTTATGTAGCAATCCAGAAAGGCTCTCTGCCATGATGGCACATCCTTCACAAACAAATTTTGCCAATTAATTAAATCTGACTGTACAATTGTCAATTATTTATTTAAGAATTATTTTGTTTCCCACACCATTATATACAAATGATTATAAATGTAATAATGTTTTAAATGCACACACCCTTCATATCTTGTAGTATATATATATAATATAAAAGAGATTTATTTGTAATATCTTGAAGAGGGCTAATAATATTTTATTGCTAATTGGTTTTTGGCCGACCAAATAACAAACTCTCTCTCTCTCTCTCTCTCTCTCTACTCTCTCTCTCTCTCTCTCTCTCTCTCTCTCTCTCTCTCTCTCTCTCTCTCTCTCTCTCTCTCTCTCTCTCTCTCTCTCTCTCTCTCTCTCTCTCTCTCTCTCTCTCTCTCTCTCTCTCTCTCTCTCTCTCTCTCTCTCTGTCTCTCTCTCTCTCTCTCTCTCTCTCTCTCTCTCTCTCTCTCTCTCTCTCTCTCTCTAGTCTCTCTCTCTCTCTCTCTCTCTCTCTTTATATTGTTTGTCAAAGCCGCATCAAAACGAATTTAAACCATAGTTGTGTTAAACAAAACGAAACTTATTTTGTAACCAAATTTCTAAATAAATTCCTGTGTTATTATCATTATTTAAATAAGCTTAGTTTGTCATCACTCCCAATCTCTAAGGTTAATTACTCTAGCTTGTTGTTTATAATATCTCTTGATTTAGAATTCACTTCTGTGTAATGTTGCCATAAAGAATTATCATTATTACAGTTCAAACCATTAATAATCGATCAAATCATATCTGTACCATTCTGCAATCAAGTCAGAATCCATTAAAATCGTTGATTTTTCATATAAACCCCCTTTATTATTTTGAGTCTCTATGTGAACCATGACCTCCAGCTGGGACGAAGGAATAAAACCAAGCACTGCTAGTGTCATCACAAACGTTATCCATTAGTCAGAGAGGCAATAGTTTAGGCAAATAGGTTAGGATTCATCATTGTCCTGACATATGTGATCTTAAACATGGTTGGATTCAAGGTACTTTTGCTTGGATTATTGGTCTTGTTGAATGAATACCGATTTTACAAGCACAACTATCTTGTTGCAGTTTTTAAAAATATATCAGTTATTTTCATATTAATTTCATTCAAATCTGAATCAATATGTTCAAAATCTACTAATACTTGAAACCGATTTGTAAATTCTAATTTAAATTCATTAGAATGTTTCTGAAGATTAAAAATATCAACTGTAAATATTGTTTTTCTTAACAATTTTTGTCTTTTCTAGTTTTACATTAACACGTATCTTGTACCTTACTAATCGATGATCACTTCCTGTTTTAAATCTATTAAGAACATTACAATCTTGAAATATGTATTTCCTGATAGTCAAAATATAACTTAATTCTGCTGTAATTCTCCATTTGGATGCTTCCATGTCCATTTTCTTTTTTAACATTTTTCTAAAAAAAAATTCGTAATATAAAGTTTTTCTTTTTCTGCAAACACCATTGTCTATTTCTTTCTCATTTTTATTACTCATAACCAAAATTACCTACAGCACTTTCATCTTTCAGATTTGTTTACCAATTCTAACATTAAAAGTCTCCTATAACAATTTTAAAAATGTTATTAAGTGGGATCAAAAGTTTCTTGTACATCCATATAAAAATCTTCTACTACTTCATCACTATGAGAACTTATTTGGCCATAAACCTGAATGACCCTTGCATTTGGTAGATCAAGCATTAGTTGTATAACTAATTCTAACACTCTGTATGATACACCATCAATCTCCACAATATTGTTCTTCCACTTTTTATTTATAATGAATCCTACTCCACTTGTATTTCCAATATTTGTGCCTTTATAATAGAGCATATGTCCACTTTTAAAATCAATTGTCTCTTCACATTTTCTTCTAACTTCACAAAGTCCAATAATATCCCATTTAATATAAGAGAGTTCTTCTTCTAATTATTGCAATCTTCTCCACTTGAAAGTGATCTGCAGTTGTAAGTACCTAAATAAAAAGTTATCAAATGGCAGCCTGGCTCCAATCAGGTAATTTTCAGCACTCCTCCGCCTCTTCGCCACCAACTGCCCTCTTTGTTGGTGACTTTACAGCCTCCTGGAATAAGGGCCATGCTTTATTTTTGTCTGTCATAATTGTATATATGTTTAGGAAAAATATTTATCATTTACACAAATGATTCATCCTGCTCTTATCAGGCATTGAGAAGAAAGCCCATGGTGTTTCTAAATCTTAAACACAGAGGTAAAAAGCCACCAAACCCACCAATTAAAATTTGTGTTGGTGAGCAGCCCATCCATGTTCATATACTATATGAATAAACACATAGTAGTAACAGCTGCAACGACAAGATCGTATGGAGTGGACATTAGAAAATTTGCCCTGCTCGGTTTTCTTTAAGGTCTCCCAAGAGTGGAATCAAAGGGTCTCCTTTTCTGCTAATAGCAAACTCCTTTTCTGCAGCCAAAAAAACAGGTATATATATATATATATATATGATCAATAGATGGAGTTTTACTCAATAGCTCATTCATCTTGCTTTGTTTACATCAATGCTGAGAGATATAGAATTTAATATCTCTTTCAAATTGTTCTGTGCATTTATGTAAACAAAGTTTTATAGTGAGCTATTAGTATAGCTCCATCTAGTGATTATAAATTGCAAGCTATGAGCAAGTGACGAAATTTATAACTTGTTTGTTTATCATATATATATATATATATATACCACACGCAAAAAAATTAAATCTATTTATTTGTTAAATAAAAAATTAAGAGAATGTAATAAGTGAATATTTATTGCAATAATGCTTTTTTGAACATGTAATATAGCCATGATAACTAATGTTTGATCAAAAAATGAATACTTTTGCGATATTAAAATAATTACTATTCCACAAGATATTTCTAAATACTAAAATAATAACTACTTGCAACAAGAGATATAATCCTTGGGCTTAAAAATGCTAACTATCTTATACTTCTGTATATTAATCAATTATTAATAAACTTAAAATTACAAACTATTTTTCAATAAATACAATATATTTTTAAATAAAGAGAAAGAAGAAAGTATATAGCAACAGCAATGTTAAATATAAATAAACAAACATGAATAGGAGACTTAAAATACTAAAGCCTTCCAGAATGGCATCAAAACTTTAGATGTGTACTTGAAGCTAGAATTTTGTCTGACATGTAATAACCAATTATGTAAAAAGGTATCCATCTGATTAATAACATTCAAATACCATAAGATAAATGTGAATATATAGGTGCAATTTATTTGAAATAACTAAATGCATAACTCAGACATCAAATCTCAGGGTTAGTGAGTAAATTATCATTATTTCTTGTAGCTGAATTTAATAGTGATAATCTGATTGGAAGTAATCTTTTATATGGTAATCAGAATCAAATATTTGTGTGTTTTATCTACAGTTATTATTATAACTTAAATCAAAATAAGTTTGGTTTACTTTGGTCCATAAGATCTTAAATTTATTCAATCATAAAACTGAGAGCAATATATTTGTTCAGATTCTAAGGCAGACCTTAAATTGCTTTAATTATATGTATATTTAGTTGATATGGATCAGAAATCTAAATAAATATTAAATTTTAATACCTACAATTAAATTAGTATATTAAATATTTATAATTATTTTTATATTGTTTAATTGTTATAAATGTACAGGTTTAATAATTTAAAGTTACAGAAAATTTAAAAAAATAAATTCATACGATTAGTTACCTTTTACTTAAGTATACACCATTTAGAAATCTAAGATGTTTTTCAACATACTGGTATCATTGGAGATTATAGGGCTGAAGATTATCTTATGGTTTATTTATTTTACATCATTATTCATTTTTATCTTGTTACAAATAGAATGTTTAATAATAATAAATGAATATATGAGTTTGATATCATTGAGTTAGTTTTATTTATTGTATTGTTAAACTTAGGTTTTTTAAAATTAAATAATGGGTCATGTCTTTATTAATTATAATATAGATGCTAGAAATATATTGGAAAAATTTTTATAAAGTGCTTTAATTAGCAAACTAAAAAAATAAAATATAAATATTAAGTTAAATAATCCAAAAATTTTTAATTTAATATAATATTTTCATGAAATTGTTAGAACAGCAAAACATCTTACAAGAGCAACGTAGATGAAACGAAAAAAAATAAAATCCAACATTAAATGCTGAAAACAGCTGAAATAAAGACATATATAGTAAATTAAAGGTAGCACTATAAATACCTCCCTTGGATTTCTAGTACAATTGAAAATATAATGAATCCAAATTCCAGCCAAACGCAATTTAGATGAAATAATTTTGATCAAAAAGCAGAGGTGTACTAATGTCTCTATGCCTAAAACATTACTATTGCAAAAATCTCTGCTTTAGAAGTTATTTATGAGACTTTGAAACCCTGTTTAATAGGAAATGAAGAGGCGGGCTTCAAAAACTATTTTCATAGTATTTTCCTGAAGATTATTGGCATTTAGGTGTGATAAATATATTGGACTCTCTTCCATAATGTATCAGTAAAATACTGAATGAGTAAAAAAAATTAAACTTTTCAAATACAAACGACTTTTTAGCAATAACAGATAAAACACATATATTACTAATTAACACTATTTATAATAGTACTATTCTCCATCTACCTTCAGGTGTTTCTGGTCTGAACAGTAACATTTTTTACACAGGAGTCAAACTTAATTATTTGATTCTTCATCATCGAATTTCAAGGCAAGCAATTCAACCATATCTGTAGGTATGAAGGAAGAAAATAAAATATGTATTCGAATTAAATAAAATAATAATTATTATAATCATTAAAAATATAATTTTTTTGAAATAAATTAGATATTACGCACCCAATGTAATGTGTGTAAAAAATAAAACGAAAAAAAAACCTTTTGAAGTGGATAAAGAGAGTTAAAAATTATTATAGGGTGATGTTAATAAAGAAAGTTATATTACTAAATAAACTATTTTACAGTGGGTTAATAATAATTGAAAAAGGATGTTGCAATCTGTTGTGTAATTTTCACTACAGTTCCCTGTTTTGGCTTACGAATTTCGGACACATCTTTATATCATATGATTCTCAATTTAATATTAATGGCTAGAAAATGTCCATAGATATGGTAATCATTATAAAAGAAGTTTCTCAAACATTTGATCGTAGATTTGAAAAGTAGTAGTTTTCTTGTTTAAAGTTCTTTTGCTTTTACTGAAATTATAAAGCTAATAAAAAAATGTTGTTGCATTAAATTTTTCTAATACTTATGGAAGAAGCAGAGAATTTGAACCTTAACAATTTTCAAATCTATAAATTTATTAAGATAATTGCAAATTATAAAGTTAAATTCAAATATTTCAGCTGTTAGTATAAATTACTAAATTTGTTATTAGATATATGCATAATTGTACTTTTAGCACGCACTAGAAGAACTAAAATAACTAAAGGTAATTATTAAAGTTAGACTATATATTATATATATATATATATATATATATTTTGTGCTCCTTTTCTATAGGTCAGTAATAGTTCATAACAGTCAATTACTAAAAATTTAAATGTTAGAATATGTTCTTCTGATTTATTAATTATAGTATGCCAATTATGTTATAAAGTAATAATTTGAAGCTAAGAAAATATGTAGTATATAAAATTATAGCGAATCATTTAAATGTAGTTAAGTAAAGCTTAAAATATTGTTGCATATGGTTGCAAAGCTGGCCATATTAAATAACTCAGTTACAAATATTTAAAAGTATGTTTAATAAGCTCAATTTTAATAGTCTTAAACGTATAGATAAATAAATGTTATTACAGTATTTAAATTTATAAACTATATAGCATCAATCAAAAAATTAATATAACATACTTTAAAAATAAACTTTATAATAGTGAGAATTAATTAATTCTATATTTTAAATTATTTTTCCAAATTTTTATAAATTATTTTATATAATATAATAAGTGTATCACCTTTATAAATCTGGGCAGAGAAATAGATTAAAAATCGTCTATCAAAGTTAATGATTATGTGACTTGTATAATGCATACTTTCACAGATTTATTGCTTGTTTGAATTAATAACAAAGTTTAAAATACTTTAAAAGATTACCATAGTATAGAATTGGATGGAATTATCACCTAGCATAAAGCAAAAATTAAATATTAAGTTAACTATCGTATATTATGCTTAAATGATGTAATAAAGACGAATACGACTCTATATATAAAAAATTTAAATATTTTGTTTAAATAAATCAAGATAAATGGAATATTAAGAATGGAATAGATTATTAAAATTCATTTTAGGTTATTTTAAAATGTTTAAATAATTTTGAAAAATAATCAATTGATTAAGTGGTATTTTAAATAATATTTTTAAGTTTACCTAAGTCATAATTTTTATTTTGGAAACTTAATTCTCTAAAACTAAAAATATGTAAATTTGTTCTCAAACTAAAAGTGAAAATTGACTAGTCAAATGACGTACTATTCTAGAATATAAATATGAATTGCACTGGGGATATCAGAGGAAATTAATAATGTATCAAAACCAGAGAAAGGTATATTAACAGCTATCAAAGAGATAGTATCTTTTAAATTTTTACTTTAGTCACTCCTTTAATATTTTTTATAGTTTTACCTTTAAAAAACTAATTGATATTTTTTAAAGTATTTTAAAAAAAGAGAGTTTAAAAAATATAAATATATTTGGGAACTCAGTGAAAATGGTTTGGTAGTTTTTTAAAGTAGCTTACCAGGGTTATTTTATCTGAAATTTAACCTAAACTTTGCAATGATAGGATGGTATACTGTATCAAATGGATATAAATTCTAATAATAAAAAATGTTTTTGAAATATTTTGATACAGCATTATTAATGCTTCAACGAGAACTGTTCTAGTGCATAAAACCCTTAGTTCGAACATTATATGGAGCCTAAAAAAATGTATTGAGACGTATTATTTATAAATTTATCCAAGATTATTTTTTTTAAAAAATAGTAATAAGACAATTATTAATCTTAGAATCTTTATATAATATATATTATCAACAGGAGTAAAATGTTATATCCTTTCTGAAAGTAACATTTAAAAAAATATTTTCAAGGAGGTAAAGAAAGAACCCAGGAGAATATGTTACTGAGCGTTTTTGATGTTAAAACCTCCAGTCTTAAAATTGTTTAAAATGTATTTAGAAAACATTTGCCTTAAAAAGTAATTGAAGCTTTTTAAAAGTGATATATAAAAAAACACTAAACGAAAGTTTAAATGTATTAAGAATATAAGGAAACATATATAAAAGCAACATATCGTTGAATAAAAGATGGATCCATGAAATACTAAATGGTACTTTAAAAGTTTATCGAATATTTTTAAAGTTAATTAGATGGAGGATGCATCGATATGCCGCAGAGAATATTAGCAGAGGATATTAAAAAGGCTGCACATGATTAATTCATATTACGATTTAATTATTATCATCCTAAATACTAAAACCAACAATTATTTTCTATAAATTTTACTAAATGGATAATATTTATTTTTATTTTTAAACTTCTAATGCGCTTGGAGGAAAACATTTTAAAACTCTAGAGAAAATAATTAACATTTTGGACTTATCAGAACTATTGTCAAGAAAATATGTAATTATAGTTTTGATTCCTTTATTTTATTAACCTAGTTTAAATCTCAATTTTTTTTATAAGATTAGAAAACACAAAACATTAATTTGTTGATGATATAAAATTTATAATGGAACAATCTAATAATTTAGATAAGAATATATTTTTAAGATAAAGTGTACGAATGTATATTTCTTTATGTTTGCAATGATCGGTATCTAGTGGATGAAGAAGCCTACGAATATGATGACCAGATGAAGGTTATTTTGGTAATAATAATGACTATTAATAATTTATAATGTATATTTTGCTTTCTTTAGATCATCTATGAATCGTAAGAATGACTGTAAAAGTTTTTTTTAATTATGTGTAACGCATTTTATACCCATTTTAAAAAACCTTATGAGATAGGATTGATTTGACAATATGCATATGACGATTTTTTTTATATTAATGATATAATCCAATTTAATAACAAATAATTATGCGATTCTTTCAAATTTTCATGTTATCGGATATTCAAATATTGTCTAGTTAGATTGAATATGATTAAACATACAGAATAATGAAGTAGACAAACTTTTGTGGACAGTGAAATCTGTTTTTAAATTATCAATGAATTTTATTTATTGTTTTGTACATGCAGATAGTTATTTATCGATGAAGATGTGGAAAATCTATAAAATAATGTTGAGATAGTGGCTTTGAAGTACTTAGTGAACAGGAAACCAAGATGATGTTTTAAAAAATAGGATATGATATGGAATAGAAATAATATTTTAGTTCTTATGTGGATATCAGCATGGTTAACAAAGCCCTATGATTGGTACACATTTTATTTGGACAATTTTTTTACTCGTTCCTTTAAATATTTGATGTTTCAATAAAGCTGAAGAAATAGCTTTTTAACATCGTTCATGTGTTAGGTGCTTACTAGAAGGGTAAAGGTCATACCTTATTCGGTGATGCCATTGTTAAGAATCTTTGAGATGATATAAGATACTTCAGCTTTCACCTTCTTAAATCCTATGCATATGTATCTGCTATCTTTTTCATAAAAACTCGTATCTAGTCAGTAGGTAGGTTTTCTGAAAAGAAATGATTAAATAATTGAGAACTTGAAGTTATAAGCAATCGTTTTTATAATTAAGATTCGTTTATTTGCTTAGAAGAGGAATTTTATAACTCGAAAGTGAAGGATTCAGTAAATCCAAAGGAAAAGAAAGCCATAGAATATATTTAGAATTTACTTCGGAAATGAAATAGAAATTTTGGAATCAAGTATCTAAACAAGATCTTTTCTTTAAAATGTTAAATTATTTGAATGTTTTAATAAACATTTATTTTAATAGAAAAATAAGTATCGCATATTTTTAAAAACAATGAATACAATAAATGTAGGAATACGCATAATATATATTTAAAGTTTTGAATAACAGGAATATATTGATTATTACACATTTATATATCATCTAAAGTAAAGGCTAAATAAAAGTATATTATGATTAGACAATATCGCGATCCAAAATACCTAAAATATAGTACCGAATTTTATGAATATTTTATGTAACATCTTTGAATTTTGCAAGATGAATTTTTTCAAATATTTTGAGAAAGTCAATACTCATTATAAAGTTAATTTTGTTATTCTGTAGAATGTTTTCCTACATGCTTTAAAATGGATAGTTTAATAATATTATGATGAAAATATTTTAAGATACCAAAATAAGTAAACATATTTTTGCACAAGTTAACCATAACGATGTTCCAAATGTAATCTCTTTTGTTTAATGGAAAGTCTAAAAAAAGATATATGTCTAAATTATAAATTGTTTTAATATAATTCACGTAGATAAAAATAGAAAGAATAAAATAAGGATATCCATTGTAAATAGTGTAACATAAATTGTTGCTTTAATTTGTTGTTGTTAATAAACTTTGTTAAATGAGCTTTAAAATTTTTGTGTCTGAATTGTTTATTTCTCCATATCACTAAAGGAAATCATTATATCCCACAACAATTGAAACAAATATATAAATACACAAGATAAATAAAAAATGGTAATAAGAATTTAAATACGGTACAGTATTATTTTAATTAGTCAATTATAAAGTTAAGAGTGTTTTAATAGCTCTAAATTTGTTTTTTATTTTTTATAAATAAAAGTATTATGTAAGTTATCTAAATCATGTTCCCAATCCCTAGTATCTGTTTCGACTTATGAGTCTTCTTTAGTGAGGAGTTGGGACATTGGATCTAAAAAACCAACTCTTTGAAGCAAAAGCATTTATCTAAAAGACAATTGCTAAAGAATTTCTGAAACTTTTAGACATCTACATGTCTTTAAAGTCAGCTTTCAAACTGAAAATCTCAGTTGGGGCTCCAACTCAACTTAGATACTCCATATATATTATAGTGTTTAGCTTTTTATTCTAGTTGTTGCTCCATTAGTAATATGTAATAATAGTAATGGTAACAAAAGGGGTCACATGATTCTATATATTGCTTGGTATCATTATATATAAACAAAAGAAAGTGCATAATAGCTCTAAACCTGTTTGTTTAGAGCTATTAGCATGCTCTAAACTTCTAGCATATTAGTAAGTGTAAGCTAGGCAAAAGTCATGTGACTTTGGACTTGTTACTTATACACATAAACAATTATGTTCTTACATTGTTTTATTAATAAGTAAAACGAAGCTATCACATATTATACTGAATTAAAAGCGCTCAGCTGCCATTACATCCTCATTTTATCAGATAATCATATGCTACCACATATTTATTATATTATTACTTTAAGATAAAAGATTATATAAAACGTTTGCTATTTTACATATAATAATAAAAATGTAATGAAAAGAAAAGATATCCAGTAGTAGTTAAACAAATGAAGAAATATTATTATTATTGTTTTATTATTAGTTTCAGTGTAGTAGACAAGTATAGACATAAACCCCTCCACATTTTCATTGCTTCCTATTTTTTATTAACTTAGAAATAAACTTTACGAACCTAAGATTTTTATTAAACAAGATTATTATAAATATAGAAGATTAAAGACAAAATACTTAACTTAATCTTAGTAAGTAGAAGTTATTAAAGCCTCCTAAGAATACATATGAGTTTGTTATTTGAAATAGTAATAAGGTTAATTGTGTTCTTATGCTATTTAGTGTGGTATCCTGGTGATATTGGCTCTAATATAATCATTCACGTTTTCTGCATTTAACTGTGTCTCAAAGAAAATATTAAATATTTATTTAATTTATTTTATAAACTGAACCTAATTCGTAGTTTAAATTTGAGCTAGTGAAACAATTAATTTTTAATGCTTGAATATTTTAATTATTAATTATTAACTGTTTAACCCATTTTATTTTATATTCGTACTATCTCTTAAAGAGAGATTATCAAGACCAGTTAGAATATATATATTCTGGAAATAAATAAAGGTGTCGTATGATGTATTGAACCATCTAAACAGTGGTGTTAGATATCTAAATATTACGAAAAAGGGTGGAAGATTATAGGGTGGACTAATGATAAGTGCCGATTCAGTATAAAATCATAACAGAAATGAAATCATTTTTTTTCAAGGCCAGAAACTAGTCTGATGAGTTGGCTTTTTATTCAGTAGATGGGTATTTTATGCACGCGCCTTCTGGCATCCATAAGATTGGTTGTGATTGCAACGAGTGGCAATAATTTATATGACATTTTTCCTGTTTAAGGCTATAAATGGCTTCATGTAATAAACCTATACATTGAATCCCAAAACATTGGATTGTAGACTTGAAATGTACTGAAGCCTTTCTTGTTTAAAGCTCTCTTTGTTTTTACCAAAATTATAAATAATAAAAGGTGTTGTCGTATCTAAATTTCTAACATTTATATTTTTTGCCAAGAATTAATTTTACAAATTTTTTAAAACATGAATTTATTAATATATTATAATGATCTTAATGAAAGTGAAGACTTAATCCTAACCGCAAACTACGATATCTGCTCTTAAATGTTTGTTATCTATACTTCTTAAATCCAGAAAATTTTATAGAGTAGGGCAGATACATGTTGCTAAAGAATCAATTTTTCATTTAAATATTCATTTCAGTAGTCTAAGTCATCAGCTCAGTGGTTTTTATAAAATTCTATATCTTAATTTATATCTAAAATATAAATAAATAAAAGCCACTGCCAGAAATTAACACATAAAAATATTTATTTACAACATTACATAAAATAACATTTAAGTCTTGAGAAATAAATTCAAGATTTTAGATTTTACTATTACTCTTTAGTTTTACATTTACGAAAATTACAACCATGAGTTTATTTTTATTTAGAGTTTCGGTAGTGAATAGACCTCTACAGATTCTGTACTTGAAAAGAAAAATACTCTTCCATGATTAAATCTTGAAAAACAAATTTCTTAATCAAACTGGCACCAATCCATCTCATACATTTGTAATTCAATGTAGTATGAAAATAAGGACAAACACAAACACATTTGCGCCGTCAGGAAACAAGATTTGAACAGCAAGTGGGATACAGAAGATTTAAAACCACCTGCAGGAATGTCACATCTGTTACAAGTAGAACAATAAACATAAAACCCCAGAAAATTGGACTAAAGTCTTTTGCCATTTCACAAACCCATCCATAAGTAAATAGAAGGGTGTGGCATATACCTATAATCCTGCTCAGATGACCCTCATATACTACATCTACATTACACAAAGAAAACTAACCCATTGAAATCAATTCAACTATGAAATAAATAAACTAAGATTAATAACTTTACAAAACTATATAAATTATTCATGCCCAACTTAAATTTAATACCTAAACACATTTTGGTTTTTATTATGACTGTTTATAAATTTGTTTTAAATGTTGTATATTGATCTGCCAGCAATAATCTAATGGTCAAAATAATCCAAATTAAACAAAATCAATTAAAATACAAAATCATCGAGCAATCGCCACCTGCAAAGGGAATACACAAGACCCCATGGCATTTATCATAAGATGCCCACATTAACATCGTTGACCTATATATTCTAATCAAATATGAAAATTTCAACATAATCAACTGCTAACGAATCTATGCAACGTCTATACCCAACCTAAATTTCATCATTTAAAATTTAAAACAATAAATAATTTATACAATAAGAAAAAAATGGAAATGATTTTTATCAATCGGAAAACATATAAAATTAAACATTATTAATTTGATTTTAAACTTAAAAGTCAGATAGAAGTTCATAAGATTGAATCGAAAGTTCTTAATTATTTTTAAATTTAGAGTTCATGTCAATATAGCTTACGGTAGAAGAGTCCAGGTTTCTGCTTTTAATTCCCGCGATGCCTCCATTGGAAGATAATGTTCTGGAGATGGCAATAGCTGGTTCAAGGTATCACAGTCTTTTCATTTTTTTTTTAGATCGGAAGAGTGTGGTATGTGCGTCCTACCACAACTCTCAAACACACAACGCTGGAACTGTCTGAAAAAACTGTATTTCCCTCTTTTATATTATCCACACGGATTCAATCAACAAAACGTCACTAATCCATCACTTTCGTTAGGGTCCAAGCCAAGGCTTAGTGCTTCCATTGGTCAAGCTAATCTCTCTTTATTTTCTTATCTATCTTTCATCAGATCATCTTTAATTATACAAGAGCCCAAGCGCTAGCTTGCTTTTCAAACAATTTATAAACAATCATTTCCATTTACAGATTACAATAATTAATACCTGTTTTTATTTTTAAATCTTGTACTTTTTTTTATAAAAAGTACGCTCAAATACTTATTTATTTGTTATTTTTTTTTTTTAAAAAATATTTTTAAAGTTTGGCATTCGCGCATAAATAAAAGTAAAAAACTAAACGCTAAAATTAAAATGTTTGTT
>JAQFVV010005306.1:0-15852 GCA_028023455.1 Epiperipatus broadwayi | reverse complement strand
TGTAACCGGCCACCCATCTCACTCGCAGATTACGGGCTTCTCGAAATAAACATGACATAGCGTAAGGCTTCTCTTATTTATTTTCTTACATCGACAGTTATTCACGATCCACATAAGGGGGCGCCAGATACGATTATTTAAGTTGATTTTAATTACTCGCATCACCTTACATCATGTCAAAACGATTGCAAAGTCTAATCCCACCCACCAGCTCAAAACTCCCAGCATGGACCAATAAGGTTTCTCAAGTTGTTACATGATTGTTCTAGCACGACTCGTCCCGGAAAAGACAAATTGTCCGCTAATGAAAAATCAGCATGGTTTTCTAATTACTCGACTACGGCATGAGATCCATTTATTGGTTGTCACTGATCAATGAGGTGGTTCGTTTACGCCCTGAACACTAGGCTTACAAGTTCATCCCCCGATGTATCGTGTATTTTCATAACATAATAATTATTTGACGTTAACTTCGATTGATTATAGACTACCCCAATATTAAATCTATCTTAACTAAGGTTAAATAAGAAACATCGTGACTGTTACGGCACGATGTTGACATAATTAATACAGTAAATAAATTGAAATGAAAAATTAAATTTAACTAAATATACTTCAAAGATAAGTCATTAAAAGATAAATAAACTATGGTTTTGAGTGTGTGTGAAAAGATTTGAGAAATGCTCGACTTGATTAGATATTGACAAATTTATTAAATATGAAAAGAAAACATTGTTAATTGATTTATTACACACGCTTACATACATTCACGCTCACAGAGAATCACAGCAATTAGTCATAACATAATGTGAATAACGAGATAAAGTTCCTTTCTAGTTGATAAAAATATATTATCTTTCCTGAGTTCATGCTTAAGTACAAAGTTCATGTTTACAAAGTTCTGTAACAAAGATAAACTATCATGATGAGGAAAGTTTTAAGATTTGTTTGTGCAAATTTATGTTGGTTAATTACGAGATTGCCTTATGAGTTTCTAAATTGAGTGAGTGAACATAATATAAAAACATATTACCTTAGGATTTGTCTTGGTTACAAACGAACATTGATTGGGTCCTGGGACGAGTTTGGGTATTTCACGGGAACATTTCTATTAGCCAAGGAGCATCAACTTTACACGACTGATGTTGTCCGGAATTTCATAGCTTCGGAGATATTTCCAGTAGCCGGAGGCGCCGATCAGTCATCTGAAGGGTCTATTAGCCAACCCTCATGGCAGTCGACGCTTCTTGGTATTAATTTCATAGTGATCATCTTCTATGAGGAATAAATCAAGCTACTTCAGAACAATTTTATTGTTAAAATAAAAAGCATAAGCATGTGAATAAAATGAGCAGGTGATAACTCGGAATACTGGAGAATAAACAACAGCAATGATAACGTATCAATCGAAATGAATCGAATCGAACCATTGAATAGGTTTTGACTGGTATTTATAAGGGTTGATCCATATCTTGGGATCCAATCGACCCCCAGAGTTCCTTGCTCCTGGAGTTGTCGTTCAGGTCCGCGCGTTTGAGCTACCCTGTTCACTCAATCTTTGTGCTAAAGGCAATATTTATTTTAGAGACAATCTCATTTTGCAATCTCACTCAACCAACCTTATCCTTCACACCTCGAATGCATGCGTGTGTGCGTGTGTTTTACCAGAACAATACAAGCTTATTTTAAATTTAGAAGTCGAGCATTTTATCTTTTCCTCAAATCTTTTCTCTAAGTTTTATTCTAGTTAAAACTATATTTCTAAAAATAAACATTTTTGAATTCCCCGTGGTGTTTTTGAGTTGACAATTATATTTTAATATTTAGGAGAGCATATTATATTTTATTATTTAGGAGAGCAAATTATGTTTTGTTATTTATTTTTTATTATCTAAAAGCTTTCATCATTTAATTAGACGTTTACCGTCTGCATTTTATCAATGTGTTTTATAAATGTATTTATGAGAGAAAACAAGACTATTACACGTTACGAAAATAAAATTACGAGTGTTTTAGGCTGCTTGCTGGTGTGTGTGTGTTTATCGATTTGTCCCGTTCTGATCTATGCTTCCTAGATTTAATACTGATGTAACGCTGTCTCGTTACAATAGATTAATTTATTTATTTTTTCAGAGTGCTAAAAAAAATTTTTTTGATCAAGGTATTAATTTACAAAATCTACATTTTCTTTTTTTTTTTTAACAATCGGAATCCAATATGCCATATTTAATCATAAAATGTGCTTCATGTGCTATAGGCATCCTAAGCTATTCATCTTTGTTCTACATCACATTTTTGGATCTTTACCTTAGGATATTAATTCATAAAACAAATTTATGTCATTGACCTGGTTATTGATAAGTACAAATATAACAGGCAAATACATAATAGTGTCATTTTAATGGCAACATTAAAACAGACTTTCAGAGAAAAGCCTGTTTTTTTTATAATCTTATAGCCTAAAGAAGTCAATTCAGCAATGAAAATTTTAAGAGCAGTCAGACAACATTCATTAATGATGCAATTTAGATGTTTGTAACACAATAAGAAAATCAAATGTTCATTGAAATGAAATGGTAACAGAAGGTTATAAGCAAAAAGTGAAAATATTATAAAATAAAGATAAGGCCAAGTATTTAATGAATAAAACATTCTGGTATTATAACAATTTGCCGAAAACCTCAAAATGAACAAAATTAAAACTTTAATAATAAAGTTCTCTCTTATATGGAATATAAACTGAGCTTTTTCCAAATTTTGGATCCTAAATGAGAGGGGTAGGACTTAAATCCCGAAGAAAAAATTTTTTAACATCTTATTTCTACGCAACGTACAAAATATTACGATACTTTCCTGTGTAGAATAGTGCTAAATCTTTTTTAATCAATTATTTTCCGGATTTAATTTCGTAAACAGTTTTAACTTTCTTTCAAACTGCTACTTTTAATGTTATTTTGCCAATTTTACCAGTATTTTATCAAAAAAAGTTTATTGAATAACTTCTTACAACAAATAAGATAAAGCTCCGCCTCTTCCAAGGCGCTGATTGATTGGTTGTTGTTCTCCACACAAGAAGTGTTCCTGTCAAAATTTTGATAGTTCTGATGTTTTTCATTTTGATTTTTAAAGTGAAAATGAATGTTTTAGAATATTCTAACATTATTTTACCAATGTGGACCATCCCCATATTTTTGTTTAGAATTTTAAAAGTGAAAAAGAAAGTTTTAGAATTTTTTAAAGTTATATTTTGCTAATTTTACCATTATTTTATAAAAGAAAACTTTACCAAATAACCTTTAGAATAGTTTTACAATTAACAAATCAATATAACAATGAGATAAAAGCTTTGCCTTCCAAGGCACTGATTGTTTGTTTGTTGTTCTAGACATAAGTGAGTGAAATCAATATAACAATGAGGTAAGAGCTTGCCTTCCAGAGGCATTGATTGGTTGTTTGTTGTTCTAGACATAAGTGAGTGCCTGTCAAAATTTTGATAGTCCCCGATAGCTGTCTTTTGATTTTTAAAAGAGTGAAAATGAATGTTTTAGAACATTTTAACATTATTTTGCTGATGGTGAATAATTCCAATATTGTACGTTTTGAATTTCAAAATGAAAACAAATGTTTTGAAATCTTATTAAACACATTTTTTTTTTTTCAAAAAAGAATTATTTGTAAAAATATAAATTATTTTAAAAGAATGATTCGGATTTTAATAGAAAAATGTAATTTTACATGAAAGAAAATTGACTAAGATATTAGATCATTCAGTGCAATTTAAATGGCCTGAAAGTGATGTACCTGATGGAATAGACCGAAGCCTAAAATTCAAGTTCTGAAAGTGAAGATGTGGTGATTTATAGTATTTATATTAGTTTCATATTTAAGTACAAATATGGCCGAATGTTATTTATAGAATCAAAATTAAATTAAGAATATATTTATAAGATAATGATGAGAAGATAAAATCCTGCTATCACTCATTAAAATAATTGCAGGCTACAATATTATTACATTAAATTAAACCTTTCAACTGCTAATTGTAAATACAGTATATGAATCACATATTGTTTAAGCCAATAAACATCACATGACCACCATCTTTTTTTGCCTGTTTTAATATATATTGTTTATTTAATCTAGTATAATATAAAGTTTTTGTCTAAATATTTGTAGTATGTAAGAATATTAATGTCACTGTAATAAATGAACAGCACGAGTCCATTTAGGTATATCTGTAAATAATAATAAAACTATTATTACTAAACAAGGGTGAACCTATCTTGAACGAAATAATTAAGTTTTTCCCTTTGCTGTTTTTAGTTCATCTAATTTTAATCCCCTTATATGAATATTTTTCATGTATAAATGCATCATCTAATTTTAATTCCTTATATACTGAATATTTTTCATGTATAAATGCATCATAGTTTCAAATTATCACCTCTGACACACATATATAATCAGTGCTCAGTTTATATTAAGATAGTAAATCTCGAAACTTTAATGGACAGACTTCAATCTTCTCTACCCTCCAACTCTTATTATCCATACCAATTCAATCTTATGAAGGAATGCTCAAATCCTTGTTGATGCCAATAGTGTTATCATACCCATGTTGACTTTAAGTCACTCCCCTGACCCTTCATATATATGACCTTAATATAAACATTTAAATATATGTAGGGATGAGCAGAATTCAGTCTGAATCTGTAATAAATCAATACTAGTATATGTGGAAATACCTAAATTTAAGATGCAATTAAAGGGAATTTGAAATCAGACTTTCAAGCTATCTCTACAACTAATACACTTTACCTCACCCATTTGAAAAAAAAAAATGATCTCCAATACCCGTATTTCGTGCTGAACTAGCAGTTACAGTTGGTCCAGATCATCACACTCTCTTTCTTATATATAGTCACTGCTCAGTTTATATGAAAATAGCAAAATCTTCAAACTTTAATGGATAGACTTCAATCTTCTCCACTCTTCCAACTCTTCAAACTGTCTATACCATTGAAAATCTGATGATGGAATGCTCAAATCCTTATCCTTGCTGATGCCAGTATTGTTGTCATACTCATGTTGACTTCAAATTAAAATGTCACTATTTTGCTTATAAATATGACCTTAATATGTCCATTTAAATGGACTCAGATTGATGAGCATAATTCAGGTGGAATATATGAGGAGTCAGAGTGACTTAAGGTCAACTGTGATATACAACAATGTTGGCATCCAGCACCGTTTGAGCATTCCGTCATCAGAATTTTCAGTAATATAATCAGCTGAATAGTTGATGAAGATTGAAATCTATCCACTAAAGGACCAAATGATTAATGCTGGTTTAGCACAAGGAAATAATGTATATTGGAGATCGTTTATCTTTTTTCATGTGTGTGTGATTATGTATATTGATTGTATGAAATAAGTGGATAGCTGAAGATAGCTGAAAGTCTAGTTCAAATCCCCTTTAATTACATCTTAAAGTTAGGGTATTTACAATATGCTAGTGTTGATTGTTAAAGATTCAGCTAAAATCACCCATTCCTCTGTATTTAAAATGTATTAAGGTCATATACACCAGGAGTCAGGGTGACTTAAGGTCAACATGGGTATGACAACATCTTTGGCATCAACAAGGATTTGACCATTCCATCATCAGATTTTCAATTGTATGGATGGCTGAAGAGTTGGAAAGTGTAGAAAGATTGAAGTCTATCCATTAGTTTGAAGACATGTTTTACCATATAGCTAGCACTGATATATATAATGTGGGATGTGATGATTTGGTCAATTGATGAGCAATAGTTCAGCGCTAATTAGAGATCATTAATCCTTTTTTAAGATTTGTGATCACATGCTCTTATTGGTTATCCAAAGATAAAGTGAATAGCTGAATATAGCTTGGTCTGAGTTCAAATCCCCTTTAATTATATCTTAAAATTTGGTATTTACAATATACTAATATTGATTTATTACAACTGCATGATAGCAAATTTAGTAAAATTCTATCCTCTATTTTGAAAAGTATTCAATAGACTGCCATAATAATTGTCATCAGAATAGCAATCATTTCTATTTCAATCTTTTAAAAAGAAACATATAAAGATCATAAGTCACAGCTTTTCTTGGTAAAAATAAACAAAACAAAAAAATGTTAACAATCATAAATAAGAATTATACATTCAAAACATTTAATAAATAATGCTCTTCTTTTGTTTTTAGGTACAAACATTGAACAATTGCTTTTTTATTTTTTGCAATTTTATTTACCATTTCACTTACGCGCCCACATAAGGCAGGCTTGTACCTACAAATTAGCAATTCTAGAAGCACAACTTATGAAAATATGAAAACCAGAATGCTACACATCGCAATCACTTCATCATTCGATTCAGCATCCATTTTCCTTTTAGACAATATAATTTTCATTTCTCTCTGATAAAAAGTTAAGATTTAATGATATTTTGGTACTTACATATTTGACCTGCAACACATATTATACCTGCAACCCCTTTTCACATTTGTATCAATCGACTACAACTTTCTAATCTTTTGATCTGACCAAAATAATGCGTACACTTGGATCTTCTACAAACTTAAAATGATAAATTCGTCTAAACAGACCACGTGTACATATTTTTTCACCAGATTTACAAAGTTATCAGCAGCCTAAATATGTATGTGAAAAGGCGCTGCAGATCATATAATATGTGTTGCACGTCTAATACTAAAACAATTACTAAATTACAAAAGTACTGTAAAATATTACCCCAAAACCCTAAAATATACACATACCGTCACGTGAAATATATAAAAATATGATGTGGAATATTAATTTCTAAAATACTAAAAATATGAATTTCAAAAAAAAATCAATCTTAAAAAGTAAATTATGCAATTCCCAAAAGTTACTTTAAATATGGATAAAAAGTCACTAAATTACAAAAAGTAGCCTAAAATATTCAAAAAAATGTAAATCTCCACCTCCAAAATGGACATTTACTTAATATGTGTTTGTGCAATCAAAAAAAATCAATCTTAAAAAGTAAATTATGCAATACTAAAAATATGAATTTGACCAAAAAAATAAAATCTTAAAAAGTACATTTTTAACAACAGTAAAAATATTGATTTGCCGTACAAAAAATATGTAAACAATGACACGCATCATTCTGCAATTCCCAAATGTTAATTTAAATACAGACAAAACAAACACTAAATTACAAAAATTGTCTAAAATATCAAAAAAACTCCAGAATATATACATACATTACTTACCATGTAATATATGAGGAATTGTTTCGATGAAACAATGAATTTGTCTGTTCTACTTTATTTTAAATGGATCAAATTTTTTGCCAACATGGAGACTTAAACTAAAATCTCCCCCAAATGAACATGTGATCGTACAATATCTCATCTGAATAGGATTTTCACTCCCCCTCCCCAAAAGGTAATAAGTAAATGTATTTTTTAAAAAAAAAAAAGAAAAGAATCATAAAATAAAGAAATATGGTAAAATTGGAACACTTTTTATTAATTGTTCATTCTGGCGGAGATATGTTTGATTTTGTTCAGTGTAGAAATGAATACATCATCATAATAGCTTCAATCAGAGTTGCCGCTGTCCTATCATTAATTTTAATGATAACGTAAAGAAAATCATAAAAAAAAAGGAAAACTACATATACACTCTTCACTTAAAATCAAACGAATCAAGCAAAAATGCAATTGAAATCTTGAAGTAAAGCTATGGAATGCAATTGAAATCTGGACAATAACTAACCTTGAATTAAAACTATGATAAAACCTTCTGTCAGAATGAAATCTGGACAATAACTGAGACTGTCAAAAAATATCACAAAAAAAAAACAACATTTTGATAAGAGATCGGATTTGTAAAAAAAACATTTGATACCACATCAGATAACGTCGTAGGATTTATTTGACATTATCGCAAGGTTAAACATTTATTGCAGATGTGAAAAAGCCTATCATCTCTTTACATTGCCGGTCTAATGAGTGAGTACCGATTTTCTAAATGGTTTTTTTTGTTTTGTTATTCTTATGGATTAATGTTTTTTAAAAATTTTATATCAGAGAATAATGGCTAATTCGCTGATTCAAGCATTGATTAAAGTTTCTCCTCAATGAGCTAACAAACTAAGCTTCTCATAATTTTTGCTAATGATTTCTTATAAGTAATAGTAATTATAATGTCTTAAAAAAAAGAATTAACAAAGCCATCTTTGCCCATAAATATAGAATTATTTTATCACACAATCTTTTTTTCCTCATGAATTAGACTTTTTATGATTTAATGGCTATTTAGATTTTCCAATCACCCATCAGCATTTTTTTTTTTTTTTACTTATTATTTACGATATTCTTTTTGTTTTCTTGTCTGAAAAAGTATAGTGTAATGTGACAGCTGGATTATGTATGTTGGTTTAACCTAGTTCTAGTCCAAGCTATTGTACTTGAGGCCACCATACTTTAAATATTAAATAAAGAATATAATAATCCTCTATTCTATTTCTCATTTATTCTCACATCTATTTTTCTAACCAACAACACCATCTGGAGCTTATCGCATAAATTATTTTTCAACCGCCACAAAGCGTAGCAAACAGCGGTAGAGACATGGATTGGAAATCTCTAGAGAGCCGAGGGTCAAAGGCTAAAGTACTAAAAAGATGTAACAGTGTTATGCTATATGCATACCTGAATAATTGAAATGTAAAAATAATGCATTTAATTGGAACCAAGAAACTCTAGTTTTTGATAATTAAATAATGTTTAATTAATCTATTTTTAAAATGTAAAATAAGGATTGGATTGACCTCCACTATTCTTCTAAATTACTGGCAAACAACCTAATTAGACAATAAAAAGAAACTATTCAATAGGTTTATGGGTCAAATTCTTTTTCCTTCTCCCAATTTATATTAAAAATTTCCAACTTGATCTTCTCGATAAAAGTACCATAGATAATAAACTCCTTTCGCAAAGCATTTCTTATGGCTTTGATTAAAAATTTGGTTTAAAATGAACTTAGAACGTACAAAGCCAAATCAGATATACTATGGACTAGTCATTTAAGGGACAAAAAGGGCGTTATCAAAGACCTTGTTGGCAATAATAAAAGAAACTGACTTGACTTAGTTAACAACATAAATAAAATTGGTGCGATTTCAAATGACAAAAAAAATGAATTGTTAAATTTAACTTTAACTAAATAATTAAATCTGAGGAAGAATAGCTTTAGGTAAAAAAGGTTGCTATATAGCTAGGATAATCCCAACCATATTTAATGGGGTTAATTTATAAAATGTTTACATAGCAAATACATATAATTCAATACAAATAATAAGACAATATGAATTGGGTAAGAAAAATACGAGATAGTTTAATTTTAGGAGACACGACACTGCTATATCCATGATGTTTCCAACAAGTGCCCTGTGGCTTGATCCGGACTTTGACGAGAAGGGCTTGTCCTGGACAATGAAAACATGAAGTACGCTTCCATGAAAAGTTCTCAAGACATGGCTTTGAGTCTAGATGCTTATTGATTTGATGGCATTTCATTTTGGATGGCATTTAGGGAACTCGCCTAATAGGCAAAAGCTATGATTTGCCCAGTCAAGCATATCCATTTTCCTAAAATATTAAGTTAGTTTTAAACTTGGAGCTTCTGTTCCAGTTTCTCCATTGTTTGAAAAATGACAACTGTATAACTTTTTTCTTGGGAGCACCAGCTAAATGTGAAGTTGGTGACTCCAAAGGGATTTCTCCCAAAAGAAATCTGAATGTACTTCCAGAAAACTTGGAATAAAAAATAGCAAGAAAAATCTTAATAAATTGCCTTCTACAGGCAAAATTGTAATTCAATTGACTCTATTCAAAAGGGAAAGTCTGAATACCTTCTCTTTGGTTCTCCTGTCTATTTATACTTCTCAGACAGTCACCTTCCATTGTTTGAAGGATCTGAGATCTTGATAAGCTCCTTCATGCTCCTTCATTATCATAGCAACACTTTCAAAATACCTTTAACTTCTTTACTCTTAACTTTTTTACTTCAAAGTTTGGAATTTCTAAATTAAAAAGTAAAAAGAGAAGGCCATCTTTAATTACACTTGAAAATGGCTCACTAATTAAAACTATACATTCTTATAGAAAATGCTGGTAGGTTTATCTCAAAAATCAAATCATACTAAATATTTTAATAAAATTTTGAACAACAACATATTATTATTTTACAATAGAATAAGTATTTTATTTTGAAAGCAGAATTTTGCATTAACTTCATATATATAATAGATGATATATATATGTACACTTGACTACGAGGTTTTGCCATTTATCATTAGAATGACATTTATTTAAAATAAAATATTTAACTGTAACAATAAATACTAATGTTGTAATTATTTTTAACTCTAATGCAAAACCCTGGTTGACATTGAACTATTAAACTTAATTTAGGTCTACAATATTAATTAAGTTTATAGGAAGAGTCAGGAAGTTTAGATCGGACTTCAGATCCATTGTTTACTTCCCCACAAAGGTGAGCAAAAAAAAAAAATGTTAAAAAAATGGGTTGCTGCTTCAGGTCAGAGGCAGAATTTGTACCAGTGAGTTCTGCCTACTTTTTATTCGTTACTGTAATGTTTAATTTGCTACTACTAATAATCTTTCTATATGTCACTATAAAATGGTTTATCTATCATTCATTCTCCTATACTTTAAAATCAAGTCCTGCAAGGTTTTAGTCTGACTAGCTATATTTATGTTTTCACTTCTAAATCTTCCAGATCCTGTGGTATATACTGGTCTTTGTATTTTTGGACGGTTCATGACCCCTATTTATTTTGGTTTTCCTGTAAGTTCTTACAATTTACGCCACCAAATATCCCAATCGTACCCTAGGTTTATCCTGTATTTGAGTAGCTTATTAATATTTTCCTTATCCAGGGTGGCATGTTGTGCCCAATTGATCTGTCAATTTCTGCATTTCTGACAATTGTTGAAAGCATTTTTTTAATGAAGCATTTACCTAGCCTAACAAAAAAACCGAGCAATAAGATCTCTTGATGGTTAGCTTGGCATCTTTCATACAGTGTGAAATACGTCAAAGCATTCCTGCATAACCTCTGCACTCAGGACGTTAACAACATTGACATTCTAAGATTCCATAAGAAATGTTTAATGCAATAGGTTAGAGAGAGTATTCCACCAGTCTCTAAGTTCTTTTTAAATGATGACTGGAGATCGTAACAACCTAATTTTCTTTTTGTCAGATTCTGAAATTGAAAAAAACATTTTGAGACTACTGGCGGGTGTCTAGGCTTTCCACTGTCTCTTTAAAACCTTGTATATGTATGAATTTAGCCACTCGGGAGACGCTATCAGACTTACTATTGTGAAGTGTGCAGGATTTGGTTACCTTGTTGTTTCTTGATTGGATTGATCTGTTGATGAGTGTTCATTTCTTTTATCCACATCCATCTGTCCATTACCTTCTTCTTCCTGTATTTGATGCTTTGACTTGACGTGTCCTAGGCATACATATCCTTCTCTTACTTCATTATCGATCAATGATTTAGTTGTGTACTTCTTGCCTCTGTTGCCATTTTAACTGAGTATCCCCATCTGGCCATACTTTTGTCTGTATGTTGTTATTGGAGACCCATATTTTCCTCCAAACGGTTCAGTCGTTGAGATGTCATATTCATGAATTATTGGAACATGTTCTCATCATTTCATTTTCTGATGTCCCGCTTCTTTGATGAAAGCATCAAAGTTATACTTTCTAATTATGAGGTACCTGTTGGCCTCTTGGGGAATATTGAGTACCACCTCCTCCCTCGCTGTCATAATAAAAGGCCCCCTGTCTGTTGTCCTATTTTTTTGCTATTTTTACACAAGGTCACACTTAGTTTCTCAAATTTATTTATTGCCAATGGTCTATATAAGTATATTGTAATATGTCTATCTAGTAGCTATATCCCAAAGGTGAAGAAAAAATTTTTGTTCTTTAAAAAAATAAGTCAAATATTCTAAAATTCTTATTTTATGTTTTCAAAAATCAATTTTGGCTCTTACTCCCACGAGGTCCCATTTTAACTCCTATGCCTATATGCTGTAATTGTTTACACATGAAAATATAAAAAATCCCGCTATGTCCATCAGTTCTAAATAACCATACCACATATTATTCTCTCTCACTTTACTTTATCTATATTTTATTAAAAATAATTATTGCTATGTTAATATAACTAAAATAATTCCACTTAATAGCTTGGATCTGCTTTTGATAATGTGAAAATAAATTAAAAATGCATTTACATTATCACAAGTACATATCTATAATGTAGTCATATTTAGCAAAATATACATAAGTCATGTTTAAACATTATTTTGGCTCACTTGGTTATTACATTGTTATTTCCTTTGATCATCTATGGGTTTAATGTATTTGATATCCGATATGAGAAATTGTGACTTACACGACAAATTTATTTGAGGTTGGACACGCTAGTCGACAAGACAATGGCCATATCAAATATACATATTAATGATAATGATTCAAGCACAACATTTATAAGGTTTATGAAAAACAATTGCAGTTAAAATTTCATTTTCATGCTTCAGTCTACTTTTAAAAAAAATTTAATTTGATTCTGCTGAACGAAAAAAATTCCCTGATGAATAAGTAAATGCCATTTTAAATGACACAATATTATTTAAATTTAAGATCGTATAACAATTCAATATCATAATTTGTCTAATCTGGGATCGGGTATCCATTACCATTTTTGGTCATGACACACAAAAAAATAATTTAAATAGCCTAGTGCTAATAATAAAATAAAAATATATACAAAAAATTAAAAATAGTAAGTAAAATCCTATGATAACTGCCACTTGGAATTGGGCAACCTGGGACGAAACTAATCACCATTTTGTCACAACTAAAATAGATTAACAATTATCAAGTTACCTTACAGAATCACGCATTGAGAATCAAAAACTGTTTCAAAAACATTTATATAAAAACGGCCTTGACCAACTATAACCCAATGTATACCATATACACTCATATATATGAATATCCACACACTAAATATGCATATATATTTGACTACATATGAATATACAAATAGATATACCTATACAAATATTTCTTTTATTATTATGTACATAAATTTATTAGGAATCGGTCAGTCATATTGTAAACCAAGATAATTTCAATTATTTCAGGGCAAGTAACGCTGGTCACAACTAATGACATCGGAAAACAATAACTGTACATATAGACCATTATTCCTGTGCTCACAGTAATTTAGGAATCTACAGTGTAAGGGGTCTCTCACCTAAACGGTTACTAATAAAAAATTTTCATAAACGACTAGTAAAAAACAGGGGCTTCACCTAACGTTACTCAAAGGTCCTCACCCAACGGTTACACACAAATGATTCAGTTAGCATAATCCTAAATGGGAAAAAAATCTTAATTAAAGGGTGGCCGACATCTATGTGTTATACAAAAATATCATTAATTAAACTTTGATTGGCGTATTTTACTTTTTATTAAGTTGAAAATTAAGCTCATTATTTTATTAACTAAAAACTTATATATTCTTGGTAGACAATCAATTACAAAAATATTTAACAGTGAACTTTAAAAATTTTATCTGATTATAGTATCCTATTTTATATAAAAAACGTAAATGCAGGGAACGCGAAAAAAATATTTATTAACACCTGCACACTGACACGCGTAATTTTGACTTATCAAAGCTTTCGATCTACGAAAACAATCCTATTAAACGAAAAAAATTATCTAAGATACATTAATAAAATTTATCCAACGAAAATAAAAATCTATTATGTAATTGTACTTTTACTCAAAATATTAACACTACAGTTTATACTATATTTCAAAAAAACATTATTATTCTAAACTTTTTCATATTTGAGTTTATTAATTAAAAATAATCTATGCAATGAAAGCTAATTTAAGGGGAGAAGGGGGAAGACATTGACACTTCACCACTTATCAAAGCTATCTACTTTATACGAGAAAAAATATGGCGTACTGGCCATGACAAACTAATTAGGATTACCTAAAAATTACTTAAACTTTGAAATCTTCTTTTCTCTTAACTACAATAATAAAAAAACAACTATCCATGTGTTAACTTTTTTTAACTATAAAATATTCTTATCGATATATAATAAACCTGAAAAAAAAATTGTTTATTTTATACACCTTTAACTTTTAATTAGTTAAAAAAATGACATTTAATTAATGCTAGAAACAAACTTGGAAAAATTATACATATATTATTTGATATAAATTATTAAACTAAAACTAGCTTTCTTTAGGGTACTATTAAAAATTTTGTTTGGAAGAAAAAAGAAAAAATGACACTCTATCCACAAGAAATGAAGGGCCAGAATCGGAAAAATGAATGATGAGTCTAACCATATTTCTCCCTTAATTTCAAACAGAAAATACATTCCACACACATATCGAATGTCATATAGGTCATTGCAGGGCATGGAAAATTTAAAAAGCTGATACGTATAAGAAACTAGAATGCTGAGAAAAAAATCTAATCAGACAGTCAGATTAAGTAAAAGTTGGTTTAACCTACTTTCAGTCCCAGCTAGGCAAATTCCCTTGAGTAACACTATACTCATTAAACAATAAAATAAAAGAACATAATAACCTCTCATTCATTTCGCCTAAATTCTCAAGCACTAATGTGTGAACCAACAACACCATCTGAGCTCATCGTACAAATTATTTTTCAACCGGGCCACAAAGCTTAGCAACATGTGTATGACATTGATATGGAAATCCTAAGGAGCTAAAAAAAAGCTAAACATTTAAAGCAATTCTAAAATATGTGTTGGTGTTTGCGTTATGCATGCCTGGACTATTTAAAAGTAAAAAATAAAGTTACTTATTATGACTAAGAAAATCAAGTTTTTGATAATTAAATAATAAGCCAATTACTATCTTTAAAATATGAATAATAAATAATCTTTTGAATGGCCTCACTATTATCTCAAATTACTGCAACAAATTAATTAGACAATAAAAGTGAAAATAGGTTAATAGGTTTCATGGTCAATTCTTTCCTTCCCAAATTTTGTTTAAAAATTTCCAACTCTATCTTCTATAAAAAGTACGATAGGGAATAAGAAACCTTTTCGTAGACATTTCTCTTATGTATTTTGCTGCTTTAAAACTGGCTTTCTTAAAATTAACTTAGAACATATATAGCCAAATTCAGACATACGTGACTAGCTACTTGAAGGACAAAAAAGTAAGGTTATCAAAAAGATCAAGTTACATGTCAAAAGAAACTTTATCTGGATTTAGTTAACAATAACATAAATAAAATTGGAAAGGGATTTCAAACATTAAAAAAAAAAAAAAAAATGAATTGTTAAATTTAATCAATAACTAAATACTAATTCTATAAAGAAATAAACAAGGTAAAAGGTTACATATAGCTTAGACAATCCCAAACTATATTTACGGTTACTAATTTTATAAATGTTTCCATATAGTAACATATACCTCAATCCAACAATAAGACATATATGAATCAAAAGTAGTATACGAGAGTGCTTAATTTAGGAGACACGAGCACTGGTCTCTCTTTCGTGATGTTTTCTATCAAGGACTGGTGGCTTGATCCTCGACTGGACGCATAGCTGTTTGTCCGACAATGTAGTGATCAAGTATGTATTTCCATCAGTAAGCCCCTCTTAGACATCTAGTAGAGTCTTAGATGTGGTTGATTGGACAGTTAAGGCATT
>JAQFVV010005305.1:0-15883 GCA_028023455.1 Epiperipatus broadwayi | reverse complement strand
ATTTATTCAATATTTTCATTTGTACGTAATTGCACGACTATTAATAGTGATTTTTAAAATAGGTTTTATCTCCCTATCTTTGTAGTGATATTTATATTATATCTTTAATAGTGATTTTTAAAATAGGTTTTATCTCCCTATCTTTGTAGTGATATTTATATTATATCTGACTAATTAATGTAAATGAATACAAAAATAGTTATAATTAAAAATAAAATATAGTCAAATCAGGCAGGAAAAGAGATACAGACTTCACATGATTACCATTTGTTATGCTTGCACTGGGTAGGCATTACATATAAAGATTTTACTTGGAAAAAGTTGATAACGGCAAGAGGTTTAGATGGATGAGTAGTAAAGTTAGGGATAAATTTGGTAAATAGGGCAAAATTAAATAATATGGCAGAAAAGACAGAGTTTCCAGATATCTGGAATAATACAAGAGTGAGGCTATTATTTAAATGAAAGGGTAGGGATCATAGAAAAATAAACAGTTGTAGACTGATAGTGGTAATATTAGTGTTATATAAAGGTTTTGCATAAAGGATAACTGGAAGAGTGGCAAAATAGATGGAAAAAAATAATATAGTGAGAGAAATGCAAGGAGGTTTTAGAGTAGATATATATATATATATATATATATATATATATATATATATATATATATATATATATATATATATATATAAGATAATTTATTTGTAGTTACACAACATATAGCTATGAGTAGGAATACAGGTACATGGCTATATATGGTTTTTATAGAAATAGAGAAGGCATATGATAGCATAAATAAAAATAGATTATGGATAAGTTTAATAAATTTGTGAATGAATGGAGCTTTAACAGATATTATTAAGAGATTGTAAGAAAATAAATACTAAGTGTATCAATTAGGAAATATAGAATCAATTAGAGTTAAAATGGGATGGTACTAAGACAAGGATGCCCTATGTCACCTATTTTGTTTTTGTTATATTCAAGAGAAATTGATAAAGCAATAGAAAGGCTAGGAAGAGGTATAGAGATACCATTAATAGATGGCAAGGGAGTGTATACTTTATCAAGTCTTTTATTTGCTGATATCTTCTTGTGCACAGAAAGTAAGAAATTAAGGAAGATATGGAATTATGCTGAAAATATGCTGTAAAGAGACAAGGATTAAATTTAGTGAAGAAAAATTAAAAGTAATGATGATAAATGTTGGGGAAAGAGAAGAGAAAGAATTTTTATTGGGAATATAAAGTTAAATAATAGTGAATAAGTATACTATTTGGGAATTGTTTTAAGTAATCAGAGAATTTGGTTTGTATGAATGGGAGAAAAAAATGGTAAATGAAGTAAAGAAAAGAAATGTAATAAAAAAATTAAGTGTTTTTATATAATAAAAATATATGATGTAATGAGAATTGTATGGAAGGATGGTAGTAGCAGGGTTAACTTATGTTAATGATGTGTTATGTGTTAGTAAAGGAGTGTTAGATTACTTAAAAAAGTACAAAGAGAAGTAGGAAGCCATGCATCATGCATTAGATAAGATGTGTGAACAGCTAAAGGAGGCATTCAAGGAGTAATGAAATAGTCAAGTTTTTTTTAATGAGAGATGCAAAAACAATATGAAAATGTTTGGTAAATTGCAATTTATGGATAGTAAGAGAATATTCAAAATAGTATTTGATTGGATTACAAGTAAAGGACAGGCAACAAGATGGGTGAGAAAGGTAGTACAATATGCAGAAGATTTGGATAAAAACTTTTTATGTCAGTATACTCATATAAAAGATGGAATAATTGTGTTTGGAGAATTATTGAGTGCTATAGTAGCAAAGAATGGGATAGAAGGGAGTTGGAAAGATGGAGAACTAGTATGGAGAGTAAAAATAGTTTAAATATATACAGAAGTAAACAGAATATTGGGTGTGAGTTAATTTATGATAATAGCAAGGAAAGTAATTTACTGTTTAAGGCTAGAGCAGGATCATTAGCAAAAGAGAATATATACATAAATGGAGAAATGTGGAAGATTCTGCAAGTTATGTAAGGAAAACATGGGAAATATTAGGCATCTTCTAATTGAATGTAAATGCTTATAAGTGGAAAAAGTACAAATAATAAAGTTGTGAAAGAATAAATATAAAAAAATGATTATGCAAAAAATGGGTTCTTGGTTTTTATTCTAGATTTGGAAAAAGTAAGGCCATAGAGTGGACAAAATGATATTGTAGAAATGGAATGGAGCAGGATAGAGAAGAATATGGGGAAAACTTAGGGTGGGGAAAGGAAAGAAAAGGAAAAATAAAGTGGCTAACAGGTCTCTCTGGGCATAGTGGCTGAGAGATTCCTGACTTCGCTTAAAGAAACCATAGCTTATCGCATCACATATGGTGTTAGTGGCATTTTAATATATATATATTAAAAACATTGTATAAAAATTTTTAGAAGTAAAATTAAAAGATAACTCCATTTAAAATTTATATAAGAATACAATATGATATATATAATAAATATAAAGTTAATCTAATAAAATAAATGTCAGGATATACTTTTAAATAACTAATATATATATATATATATATATATATATATATATATATATATATATATATATATATATATATATATATATATATATATATATATAAACATTACAAGCATAAAGCTAAACTAGTCAATAGATAATTAAAATTACCTCAAATTCAACTAGACCAGCATAAAAATAATATTAAAACACAACCAAAGGTTTCACTACTACAAGCAGACTTCTCAAGTGTAAAGAACTACAAAAACTATACAATATATATAATATTAACTATTACCCACAAATCCATTCACTTCCCATTCACCCTTAACATTAAAAGAACTCTTAAATAAGTTAATTGCTTCAGAATAATAAATTTTCAATAATAAAGATTCTTTAATTCTTTTGATTTCATTTCTCTCAAATAAGACAACCTTAGCTTCATCAAAATCAATAGTGTGGCCTGTATCTTTTTCATGAACATACAAAACAGAACTAAGATATCTATTTTTAACTCTACTTTTATATTCCTGGTGTAGTATATTTTATCCCTTGTTTATTTTGTAAGAAGGTCTACATAGGTCAGAGAAGTTTGAGTTTAAATGAAAGAATAAAGGTTCATAAAAGTAGAGTTAAAAATAGATATTTTAGTTCTGCTTTGTATGTCCATGAAAAAGATACAGGCCACACTATTAATTTTGATGAAGCTAAGGTTGTCTTCTTTGAGAGAAATGAAATCAAAAGAAGAATTAAAGAATCTTTATTATTGAAAATTTATTATTCTGAAGCAATTAACTTATTTAAGAGTTCTTTTAATATTAAGGGTGGATGGGAAATAAATGGATTTGTGGGTAATGTTTAATATTATATATATGGTGTTGTTTTTGTAGTTCTTTACACTTGAGAAGTCTGCTTGTAGCAGTGAAACCTTTGGTTGTGTTTTAATATTATTTTTATGTTGGTCTAGTTGAATTTTGAATTTGGGGTGGGCTCTATCTATATATATATAGGTGTGTGTAAAAAATAGTTATTGAAAAGTATATCCCTACATTTTTATTTTATTAGATTAACTTTATATTTATTATATATATTGTATTCTTATTATTGCATTATATAAATTTTAAATTTATATCTTTTAATTTTATTTCTAAAAAATTTTATACAAATATATATATACTAATATTTTCACGGGATAAAAGATGTCATTATTATTATTATTTTTAGTGATATTCATAAAATATATATATATATAATGCAAAGAATTTAGCCCATTTTTAAATAAATATAAATTTATAAGATTTTTATGATAAACTAGCTGACAAAAAATCAACTGCTTTGACACATAAAAAAAATCAAACTATACTATATATATATATTTCAAATGAATACCTCTTCAGATGGTAAGAGGTTTGAAAACTTGATATGTATGTTAGAAATGCTGCCATAAATGTTACTTATGTGTGCGTAAGTCTGTTATGGGTTTTTAAAGTATAAAATAAATCACACATGTATTAATATATTATTATGTTTTCAAGTTACCATTCTGACATCAAACACACCATCTAAGCATAGAAACTTTTTTTTCTAGTTTATGGTTTTGTAACATTTATATAAATAGGGTTATAAGCAATTATTTTATTTAGCCTCCATGTTTACAATTATATTACATTCAAATATCAGCCTTTCAAGCTAATTGAGCACACGCCTTTTGAGAGTGTTAAATAAATGAATACTTTCCTCTTCAATCCAAGATATAGTATTTATGCAGGAATAAAAAGATCCTCTTAAGTAATTTCACCAACGTCATTCAGTCAAAAAACAACGTAAATAGTAATTTAAAGTGAGAATTCTACCCATGCCTTTCTCAACAGTATTTAGGATTTGCTCACACAAAAGAATTGGAGTTGTGTAAACAAGAGGATCCTTTTACACTCTTGCATAAATACTATATCTTGGATTGAAGAGGAAAGTATTCATTTATTTAACACTCCCCAAAGGCGCGTGCTCAAATTAGCTTGTACATACTGATATTTTAATGTAATAAATAGGTTATATAATATAGATATAATCATTACTGTATTTATGTAAGTGATTTTGTATCTATATACATTTTATATATATTAAAGAAAACCAAGTCATACTCCACATGACATAATTAGTTTATATATTTACAAATGTAATATAATGAGCATGCTAATAGTTCTTGCCACACTTTTTCAATAAATGTGCCATTATATTACATTTGTAAATACAAGCTAATTAAGTCACATGATGTATGACTTGATTTTCTCATCATTATAGTTATTTTTATAGTTTTTGGCAATGTTATATTGCTAACTTTATTAATATCTGGTGATTTTAATTAGTCTAGTCCCATGTGGCTATTTAAATGAGTTTGTTAGATTTGAAGACATATATATATCTTAAAATTTCTCAGATTTTTCATTTATTAGTTAAGTATTCAATAAATACTGGGCTTGATTTTGTATTTTAGATCTAGTGTCTGAATGTCCTAGCACCCCTACCGTTGGGACATTAACTCATGTTTGGCTAGCTTGAAACCTTGGGATGATATAATTTTAGGTAGAGATTTTAAATACTTTCTTTTGCAGCATTTATCTAAAAAGCTTGTTTAGAGCTATTAGCATGCTTATTATATATTGTGCCCTTTTCTATAGGTCAGTAATAATTCATAACAGTCAATTACTAAAAATTTTAAATTTAGAATATGTTCTTTTAATATGGTAATTGTATTAAGTCAATTATATTTTTTAAGTACAATTTAAAGCTAAAGAAAATACATGGTATATAAAATTAAAGCGAATTGTTTCAAAAAAGTAGTTGTATGTAAAGTTTGAAATATTGTTTCATATGATTGTAAAAAAGCTGGCCATATTAAATAACTCAGCTATAAAATAATTAAAATTATATATTAAAAATTCGATTTTAATAGTTTAAAACTTATAGTTAATAAATGCTATGTTTAAATTTGTAATCATATTTAAATAGTCAAAATTAATATAGTATATTTTAAAATAAACTTTATGATGGTGAAAATTATATCTAATTCTATATTTTCTAAATTGTTCTTCCAAATTTTTTATAATTATTTTATATAATATAATAAGTGTATCAATTTTATAAATCTAGGCAGAGAAATAGATTGAAAATCGTCTGTCAAAGTTATTAATTATGTGACTTGTATATTTAATGTACATTCTCACACACGCCTTTGTTTGAAATAATAACAAAGCTTAAAATATTTTAAAAGTTATATTATAGACTTGGATAGAATTATTTCCTATCATAAAAGTAAATAATATTAAACATTAAGTTAACTAGTAAATAGTATTAAACATTAAGTTAACTATCGTATGTAATGTTTTTTTAAGAAGTAATGTAATAAAGACGAATACAGATATAATAAAAATTAAATAATATTTTATTTAAATAAAACAAGATAAATTGAATATTAAAAAAAATGGAATAGGTTATTAAAATTGTTTTAAAAGTTATTTTAAATGTTTAAATAGTTTTAATAAAATAATAATTCATTTAAAAGTAATATTTTAAATAATATTTTGGGTTCATTACATCATAATTTCTGATTTTGAAATATAATTCTGCTATAAATTAAAAATATGTAAATTTGTTCTCAAGCTAAAGTAAGAATTAACCAATAGGAATAGGTATTCTTACAGACTATAAATATGAATTGCACAGGGGTATAGAGGGAGATTAATAATGTATTGAAACTAGAGAAAGGTAAATTATAACTATCAAAGAGATAGTATTTATTTTTAAATTTTTTTTATTTTAGTCAATTTTTTTTAGTACTTTCTTTTGTAACTTTATCTGCAAAAATTTAATTGATAATTTAAAAAGTATTTTTTGTAAAAAGGGAGTTTTAAAATATAATAATTTAGAAACTTCGGGGAAAAATGATTTTCTCATTTTTTAAAGATTTTACTGAACAGATTTTTTTTATCTAAAAGTTTAACCTAAACTTCATTAGAATAAAAAAATGGATATACTATGAACAAAAATGAATATAAGTTGTAATGCTGAAAAAATGTTTGGAATATTTATTTATACAGCTTTATTAATATTTCACCGAAGAACTGTTTTGGTACATAAAAAACCACAGCTCAGACATCATACGGAGTCTAATGAAAAAAAATTGGAGACGCATTATTATTTATAAGCCTATCCAAGATTTATTTTTTAAATAGTAATAAGACAATTGAATATTGCAAGAATTATTTTATATAATATTATATCAGAAGGAGTAAAATGTTATATCCTTTCTGAAGGTAACATTTTTATTTTTTTAAAAGTGATATATAAAAATACCAAACGAAAGTTTAAATGTATCAAGAAGGAAACATATATAAAAAGTGAACACATAGTTGAATAAAAGATGGATCCATGGAAATACAAATAGTACTTAAAAGTTTATCGAATATTTTTTAAAGTTAAATTAGATGGATTGATGCATCGGATACGCAGAGAATATTGGTAGAGAAGATTAAGAAGCTTGTGGGAATAATTCTTTAATATTATGATTTAATAATTATCGTCCTTAAATACTAAAAACCAAGGATTATTTTTATAAATTTTACTAAAGGATTAATAATTATTTTTATTTTAAACTTTAACGCACTTGGAGGAGAACATTTTAAAAAACTCTAGGAGAAAATAATAAACATTTTGGACTTATCAGGAACTATTGTCAAGAAAATATGTAACATAGTTTTGATTCTTTTATTTTGTTAACCTAGTTTAAATCTAAATTTTTATATATAAGATTAGGAAAAACATATAAAACACATTTATTAATATTAAAATTCTTATAATATAACAATCTAACAATTTAGCTAAAAATATTTTAATATAAAGTGTAAGGGTGTGAATTTTTTTTATATCTAGTAATGCTCAAGGGGATAAAGGAAGCCTACTGAACACGATGACTAGATAAAGGTTATTGGTAATAATAATAATAATTATTAATAATTTTATAATGTATATTTTTTGTGTGTTTTTTAGATCATCTATGGATAGTAAGAATGAAGTATAAAAGTTTTTTTTTACTTATGTGTACCGGGATTTCATACAACATTTTTAAAAAACATTATGAGATAGGATTGACTTGAAAATATGTATACGATAATTTTTTTTCAATTAGTGATATAATCCAACATAAGAAATAATTATGTGATTCTTTTTAAAATTTTCATGTTATTGGATATTCAAATATTCTCTAAGTAGATTGTATATGATTAGACATATAGAATAATAAAGTAAGCAGATCCTTTCTTATTGAACAGCTAGATTGTTTAACTATTAATGAATTTTATTTATTGTTTTGTAAATGCAGATAGTTATTTATCGATGTAAGATGTGAAAAAAATCTTGAGAAATAATTTTGAGATAGTGGCTTGGAAGTACTTAGTGAACAGGAAACCAAGATGATGTTTTAAGAAATAGGATGTTATAAGGAATGGAAATAATATTTAGTCTTTATGGAAATATCAGCATAGTTAACAAAGCCCTATGACTGATACACATTTTATTTGGACAGTGTTTATATTTCTTAAAATATTTGATGTTCTAAATAAAGCTGAAGAAGAAGCTAACATCGTCCTGTACTAGAAGATATTAGGCAGGTAAGGTCATACTTTCTTCAGAGACTGTACCATGATTTTGAGATATACGAAGAGTAATACTCTAGCTTTCTTTCTTAATCCTATGCATCTGTTTTCGCTATCTTTATTTCATGTAACTGCATCGTTCAGTAAGATATGTTTAAGAGAAATGATAAATAATTTAGAACTTAGGTTATGCTATCATTTTGTATAAGATTGATTTATTTGCTTAGAAGGAATATTACGTTATAACTTAAAATTGAAGATCCAAAGTATCCTAAGGAAAGAAAGAAATCGTAGAATATATTTTGAATTTTATTTGGAAATGAAATATAAACTTTGGAAAATAAAGTATCTAAACAAAGATATTTTCTTTAAAGGGATAATAATTTTAAATGCTTTAGTATTATTATTTTTTTAAGAGAAAAATAAGTATTGCATATTTTTAAAATACAATAGTACAAAGTAAATTATGTAAACAATATGCATAGTATATATTTTTGTTTATTGATTACTTGAAATATATTGATGATTGTGATCTATATCATATTAAACTAAGGCTTAAAGAAGAATATATTAAGATTACTAAACATTGTGTGATAAATACTTCAAAATTCCAGGTACTGAATTTTGGATAATATTTTGTGTAACATCTTTGACTTTGCAAGACAGAAATTCTTAAATATTTTGAGAAATCCATAATTTCATTATAAAAATTTTTGTTTTCTATATAGAATGTTTTTCAAGTATGAATTTTTTTTTTAAGATAAGATAGTTTAATAATATTAAGGATAAAATGCTGTTGCTAATAAAGTGGATAAATATATTTGTAATAAGTTAACCATAATGAGAAACCAAATAGTAACATTTTTTTAAATTTTGTCCTAAATCTAAATAAAGATATAATTGAAATATAAATTATTTTTTTTATAACCCGGTAGATCAAACTGTAAAGTAAAAAAGTTAAGGATATCCACTGTAAATAGTGTAAATAAATTGTTTATTTATTTGTATGGGTAATAAACTTTGTTAAATTTTGTTATTTTAAAAATTTTGTAGTCCGAGTTATTTATTTTCTCCACATCGTTTTTGCACAAAAAGATAAATAGAGAATTATTTCAAGTAATTTTAAATATTTTATTGTAGGTATTCATTATAATTAAATAATCATAATCTTACATTATTTTATTGGTCATAAATCAGTTATCACAATATTATATTAAATTATATGCTATCAGTTGCCACACATATTTTGTTTGTCAGATTATTAAAATGCTACCACGTATTTATTATATCATTACATGAAGATATAAGATCATATTATATTATTTTATTATTTTATTATGGTAATAAAACTATAGCAAAAAAGAAAAGATATACAGAATTAGTTAAAACAATGAAGAATATTATTACTGCTATTTATTATTATTAGTTTCAGTGTAGTAGATTATGACATAAAATCCCTTCTCATATTTTACTACCGTATTTTAATTAACTTAGAATAAACTTTATGAACCTGAGATTATTTTATTTGAGCTAGATTATTATTTAATAGAAGATTAAGATTTAATTATTAGTTTAATCTTAGTGAGTAGAAGTTATTAAAGCTCGGAAGAATACTAAGTGAGTTTGTTATTTGAAATAGTAATAAAGGGGGATAGTGTTCTTATGCCATTGAGGTAGCATCCTTGGGGATATTGGCTCAATGTAATCTATCTTGTTACCTGTATTTTCACTTCAAGTCTCATGAAATATTAAATATTTATTTAATTTATTTTTATAAACTGAATCTTATTCTTATTTTAAATTTGAGCTAGTGAACATTTTAATTTTAATGCTGAATATTTTATTTAGTAATTATTAACTGAGCTAGAACCCGCTTTATTCTTATAAAATTATATTCTAAAGTGAGGATGCATGAGAGCAAGGTCAGAATATATATATATCAAAGATTTAATGAGATTTTCTAAGTATTTTTTAAATAGACTTGAGCTATGATATAACTAAACAAATAACCAATTACAACTCCTTTGACCAGAAAACTGAAATCACATCTAGTAATAGTATTTATTTGTCTAATTTCATGTAAGCCAAAAATGGAACCATTTTAGTTATTCTGCAGTTTTAAAATAAGAGGGATAGCTCAGATATCAATACTTTATATGTGTAAAAGTTTTCAAACATTTTTACAAAAAATTAACTTTTCCACTAAAGACTTATGGTATAATAAGTAGAAAATTTTCACAAGTATGTATTTATAGATAATGAAAAAGTTTGAAGGAAATTTTCCATTCAGTTTTTTAAGTAATGGCACCAAATAATCTGGACTATATTTTAGAAAATATGCAAAAAAAAATCCTATTTAAAAGTTTTAATATTTACATCTGTATGACTTAAAATTCAATTATATATGTATATATTCTGATGTACACATAGTGCAGCATCTATAGTTTTCTTTGCAGGTATAAATAACTAAAGAAAACAATTAAAGGTAATCTGTTTAATAAAAAATATTTGTTTTCAATAAATTTGGAATAAGTGAACCATTTATTGATTAAATTTTAAGAAATGAAATATTTTTGTTTAAATTATTGCTGTTTGATAAACAATGTCTTTTATTAGAATTAGAAGAGAATCATGAATCACAAGTCAGTGTTTAAAAAAAGATTGCATTTTGTTTTGCCATAGCTACAGAAATAATTTCAGCAAGAATGACAGACTTTTTTGCATAGAACTCCTAGGGCATCTTTGTTACTTTTATAAATATATTCAGAAGATATTGCAAAGAAATAAAAATTGTAAGTAAGCCAATCTTAGAGAGAACAAACGAGTTTTCCTTCATTTGATATTTTTAAGATTAAAAAAATGAATATCATAAACACTATGTTGATTGCCATATACTTAAGATCACTAAATTCACCAGGGATTATGGGCTATTATCAACAGAAATAATAATTGAATATCAGCTAATGATTCAAATTGCTTAAAATCCTTATGTTTGTGCTTTGCTTAGCAAAAGGGTAAAATTAAAAAATATTGTCGTAACAATGGAATATCAGCTGAAATCATATATCCAAAACTGTTCAAACAGATGCTAATAAAAAATCTTCATTTGAATTAAAACTTTCAGATAAGTTTCTTTTTTTAAAAAATAACAATATTAAAAACTTTTATTACTTTGTTGAAAGAGTTTATATTTAACCCTTTTATGACTGTATGCTTTAACTTTGCTGAATTTCACTATTTTTCTGATATTTTCATGTTTTTTTTGTCTCACACATCAAGAATGTAAAATATATGATAAAATGATTATTACTTATCAGAAAATAATAAAATTTAATTTCATTTGATAGATATTTTTGTTTACCACTGAAATAAATTTTAAAAATGTTTACTTTTTTGTGTCTGTAAATATTAAAAAAATGAGATTGCATTCAAAACAAAGAGTTTACATGTCATCAAGCTTTAGAAAAGATTATTTTCAGTTTACAAAATCAACAAAATATTTGTTTTTTTTTCTTATTAATTTTAAATATCTAAATGAATATTTATTTATTTCTTTATTACAAAATTGCAATATTTTCTTACTTGTAAATATAAAGTAAATTGTTTACATCAAAGATAGTCTTGTAATTTGCTTCAGGCCATATTTATTTAGCTGCTAATATAATGTTATATTTTGAAAATAGAGTATATTTCAAGTCAAAATAAGTTATTAATAATTTATATTTCTTGATATCTAATAAATATAATGTAAATTATTTTTTTAAAAAAAATCTAAAACCATAATAAATTAGCAAATAAACACATTTTGCATCATTTGAACTACAAATGTCATAAAATGCCAAATGTTTTACAGTCTTGGCAACAGACAATGGCTGAACATGTTAATGCAGAGCTTATGTCTATTGTAAGAGTGGTAATTTTGATTTTACCTTTTAGCACAAATTTTGGGGCCAAAAAATTTATTATAATAAAATATACTGTTTATATGCATTTTAATGTGTTAATACTTTATGAAAAAATTCACTAGGTTAATTGCACAAAAGGCGATTTTTTATTATCCTGAAATAGATTAAGATTAATAATTTAAATGTATATTTATGATCATATTAATTGCAATCTAAAAAGAAAAAGAGAGAAATTATAAATATGATAGGATATTAGATTGCAGTTGGTAAATTAGATTTATAATCTTTATTTTTGCTATCTCAATGAGTTAATACTTAGTTCAATAAATTTATATTATTATTATTAATCTAAACATTTGATTTTCCTATTGCATCAATCATTATAACATTATTTTATTGCACAATTTATTTTATAATTAAAATAATTCATTGTACATTCCATAGTATATCATCAAGTGAGTCATCATTTATTGAATTTATTTTCTTTGCTGAGCTAATGTACTTATTGTGGACAATTAATACCTTAAAAATTCATGAGTCCATTGTGGTAAATATAAAATGTAAACCACCATAAAGCCATTTGTGAATCAACATATTCATTTATTTTTTAGTTATATATTTAGTTACTTAAATACAACATTTATGTAATATGATTAAAGTGCCCAAATATTTAATGTGTAAGAGGAGAAAATCACTTAATTCATATTTTTATTTATTATATGTGATTGCCCAAATCTATGAGGTACTTGCAGGCCAGTTAACCATGCTCAGTTACAATATTTTTAATTACATTCACAATTACCCATATCTGCAACCTATTTGGTGAATAGAACTTTTTTAGCTTTACATTTTGGCAGTCTTTATTAGTTTTCCTTTACATTTTGGCTTATCTAACAAGAAAATATGGTTGTCAAGGCAACATCCTTAAATAATAACAAAAGATGGAATCTATTCTTTATTCATGGTCCCATATATTTGTATAGACACTAAAGATTGCAACTTAACCACAGAGATTGAAATTAGTAAGGTTTATTTAAATTTATATGTATCAATAATTTCAATCTCTGTGGTCAAGTTGGTAATCTTTATTGTCTATTTAAAGATATGGGACCATAACAAAAAGTAGGTTTCCATATTTAACAACAGTTTGAGATTGTTGATTGTGGTCTAGTATTGGAGATTGTCTAATATTGAATGGAATCTAATGTTTACTTATAAACCCATTTATTCTTAGGCATTATTACACTTAATATTTAAGTAGTACTTTGAATGCAATTTGAAAAATTATAATTGTAATGTTATAACAGAATATTTATTATATATATATCCAGAACAGAAAGTTATATTTACTGGTTTAAGGAGGTTTATTTAAGCTCCTTTGTATCAATAATTTAAATCTTTCTGGTCATGTTGCAATCTTTAGTGCCTATATAAATATATGGGACAATAAATAAAGATAGACTCAACCTTTATTGTTAAAAAAAGGGTGCCTTCTCAACAATTTGAGACGGTTGATTGTGATCTATATTGGGATTGTCTAAGTAAAGGGGATTGGGTTTTCTAATGATTATATATATATATGAAAATAAAATCAAGTTAGTCACCGTGAACTCCGCTATTTTTGTTATTTATGATCAATAGATGAGTGCTTTATTAAAACCGCTGAACAAGTGTAAAATATTTTTACATAAACGCAAAAGGAGTCAGAATAAATTACCTCTTTTTCATTTTGTCAATTTCCAGATCGCTGATTTTGTTTGTTATTCAGCGGGAGGATTAGAGCTATAGAAACTAAAACAAAGACTGACTCTCTTTCGTTTTATGCAAAAAAATCAGTTTGCAAGTTTGAATTTTCCAGGACGCTAAGTTCTCAAACTTCAGTTTGGGAGCTAGATATCTATATAATCTCTGATCTCAGTCCTGTTTCACCACATAATTGAGTCTTGCACATATATCACGTGTTAAAAACTTTAAAGGTACATTTATGAAAAATAAAAACAAGTTAGTCACGTAACCTGGGTTACCACTTGTTATTTATGATCAATAGATGGCGTTTTTTTACAAAACCGCCAAATAAGTGTAAAATATTTTTACATAAACATGCAAAAATATTTTACACTTGTTTTCGCGGTTTTGGTAAAGATGCCATCTATTGATCATAAATAACAAGTGATAGCAGGTTATGTGACTAACTTGTTTTTATTTTTCATAAATGTACTTTTAGAAAGTTTTCTTGCAATGATATATATTGCAGAGACTTTCTGATCATGTGGTGAAACTGAACCCGGAGATCAGACCCATATAGATATCTAGCTTTGCTAGGCTGAGTTTGAAGACTTTATCGGTCTGAAAAATTCACGCTTGCAAACTGATATAAACGTTTTGCATAACGCTGGAGAGTCAGTCTTTAGAGACCTAGTTTCTATAGCTCTATCCTTCCACTGGATTTGTGCAAACCAGCTTGAAATCAGCTGATCTGGAGGTGAGCAAAATGAAAGAGGTAGTTAATTCTGACTCTTTTGCGTTTATGTAAAAATATTTTACACTTGCTTCGGCGGTTTTGCAAAGACGCCATCTATTGATTATATATATATATATATAGAGAGAGAGAGAGAGAGAGAGAGAGAGAGAGAGATTTGTGACACATTGTGTTTTCACTTTTGGTTTGTAGAAAGTCAGATAAACAAATAGTATTATTAATTAATGACATTTTAATCTTCCAATCTAGTTTTTAATTGATTGCTTATTTAGCTGCATCATAGGACAGCAAATAAAACATAAAAAATTCATGTGTATAACCTTGTTTCTTTATATTAGAAAACCCATGTGTTCTCTTTTGAATAATGTATATTCTGAAGCAAATTATGTAGAGAACAGAATAATGAGTGCATAGAGTTACTACACTAGTATTTTAAAATAATTTAGTGGAGATTAACAAAGTATGAGAATGATAAAGAAATTTGAAGTACATAAAATCATACATTTCGTTCATAGTGTAAATCTATATTTATGTATATTTAGAAACATAATCAATTTAAGTGTAATGAATTAATTTATTATTAGGGAGAGATCTATTAGTGAAAGTAATAATAAAAATTCTTGTAATTCCAGGGTAGGAAAAAAGAGGAGAAAATCATGAGGAATCGAATTAAGAGAAAGAAAATCCTAGAAATATCTTACCATTTAAGGTTATGTGGATTTGCCATTGGCAAGAATATATATTAGTAGATAAGGGGATACTGTGTTATTGGAGTCATTATACACGTTTTTAGTCCTACAAACTGAGTTTAATTCAATTGCAATATCTAATTGAATTATAAATGGAGGTGATCTCATGCACTAATTTAATTAGTCAATGATTATTTTAAATACTATTTAATGGTAGAAGTAGAAGAGCTTTTCTTAACAAATTGGAATTGGAGATATTTGGATAAATTATTTATTGAATTTTAACTTTTTATCAGAGATTTTATTATTTTTACATTTGCTGCTAGTTTACTAAGTCATGGGTGATGAATGTGGATTTTACAGCATTTTGTTAAGTTGTCAAAACCAGAAATTAAATACATGATGTTGAAAATCATGTTCTTTTTGTTATATATATATATATATATATATATATATATATATATATATATATATATATATATATATATATATATATATATAAATAAATTATTAATCAATGTCTGTATTCCAATTATAATAAAATATATATAAACAATAATAACAATTAATACAGTAACAATATTTTAAACAACAAATATATACCAATTTAATAGAAGTACTTTCAACTATCTATGTAGTCG
>JAQFVV010005304.1:0-15937 GCA_028023455.1 Epiperipatus broadwayi | reverse complement strand
ATTTTTATATTGGACTATTTCCATCATCTAATATGATGTGATGTGAATGTCTTTAGAAAAGTTTAATTTTTAGTTAAATATTCCAGTAAAATGCATTCAACTGTTAGTGATCTCCTCAGCAAACAGGTTAGTATACACCAACTGTTAGTAATATCACAGCAAACAAATGTTAATAATATCACAGCAAACAGGTTAGTATATGCACTAACTGTTAGTAATATCACAGCAAACAGGTTAGTATATGCACAACGTTTCAAGAGGTATTTTTCTCCCCTCTTCTTCAGGTGTTGCTGGCCTGACCAGTGACAGTACTAGCATGGGATCCGAACCTGGGTCCTTAGATTCTTGATTATTGAAATTTAAGGTAACACTCTAACCAACTGGTAAAAATCATGCCGAAGGCAACGAGTATGTAGTAATGTCATACTACTTATCTTGGGGTTCCTCCTGATTTCTCCACTCTATCCTCAGAACAAAGTTGATTAGTGATTTCCATACATTATGTATAGTCACACTAAGGATTGGCTTATGGGATTTTTACCCATTGTCATGTGAGCAGCTTGAACTTTAAAATCATCTATCGGCTTTGCTGAAAAAAAGGAGGAAAACCCTCAAAAACAAAAAATATGTTACAATACGACTTCCCTAGGCAGGATGGCTCAGTCAGTTACATTTCATTAAAATTTCAGTAATCAAGAATCCTAAGGACCAGGTTCGAATCCCATGCTAGTACCGTCACTGGTCAGGTCAGCAACACCTGAGGAAGAGGAGAAAAATACCTCTCAAACATTGTGCCTATACTAACCTGTTTGCTGTGATATTACTAACAGTTAGTGCATATACTAGCCTGTTTGCTGTGATATTGCATTAGCATTTGTTTGTTTTGATATTACTAACTAGTTGGTGCATATACTGTACCTGTTTGCTGTTGATATTACTATTTTCAGTTGAATGCATTTGGAATATTTACTTCAAAATTAAGAAAAACTTTTCTAAAGACATTCAACACTTTATATTAGATGTTGAAATAGTCCAATATAAAAATACAGCTAGAACACCATCGTCACCAAACCTTCAGAAAAACACTATGTTTTTTAATTGTTTAATTTATAATAAGAATTATATTTTAAATTCAAAATTATTTAATCTTTTACTATGGATGTTTCAGGAGATGTAGAAAATATTTACAAAATTTTTGTCTGTTTTTATTTCTACTTTTCCTTTCAACTTTATATATATGCCCACACTATGTTGTGTGTACGTGTAACACAACTGTTATATAACTTCCCTGCTGGGAAAAAGGAAAATAGAAATGAAATACCTATCTAACAATATTTTACATAATATCTATGTATAATCAAAACAAAGTTGATACCTTAAACTATGTATATCAATTTTTTAATGATCTAACAAGCATCTGACAGCCAACAGAATGAGTAGTAACTTGCAATTCTGAGATAGATAAAGAATTCAGTCATTGGACTATAAGTACACAATTCACCATGAATACTAAGCAAGCTACCTCAATTTAGACACTTTAAGCTACCACAACCCTTGATAAAGATAATGCAACAATCTTTGCAAAGCTCTACTCCCTTGGAGTCTTAGGGGCTGGAAAATGCAAAACTATGCCCTGCTTCTTTGAGTCTTATGGGCTGGAAAATATAGGACTATACCTAAAAATATGAAATCAGAAAATTGGTTGGAACAATAACTGAGATCCTCAAGCCAATGATAAAATCCCTCCAACCATCATCAAAACTGAAAATACAGCTAAACAACTTCAATAATCAAACACCCAATCCAATCTCCAAAATCGTAGATTCTATTAATTCTCAACATGAACCTTTTAACATGCCTTAAAACATACTATTTTATCAATTTCATAAACATCAATGCTCTTATCACATTCTACACAGTAATTCAAAGAGAGTCAAAATTCTACTTATAAATGTAAGCTTTTTTTCTTTTTCAACTGTGTAGCTAAAATCAAGATGAGGATTAATTTTATAAGTGATGATCATCAGTATGTGATCATCTTCAACCCCTAAGTTGGGCAATACCATTTATAATGATTGCATCTAGTGCTCTGAGTCAATCATTAGGGTTGATGGGAAAACATCCTAATCATCCTCAATGCTTGAAATTTAAAATACTATAGAAGTATAATATTCAAAATATTCAGCATATTAAGATGATAAATAAATTCATCATAAAACATGCTTTTTAAAATTTCAAAATCAGAATTCAATAACAATATTTATTAGACCTTTTTAAATCAATTTTTAATATTATATAATAAAATTCTATTTTCAAATTCAAAATTACTTAATCTCTTAATGTGATTATTCCAGGTAGTTGTAGAAAAATATATATACAAAATTTAAATGTCAACATTAGTTTCTACTATATAATTCAACTTTATTATTTATATTGTTATTATTACATATACTGTGTTATTTAGTAATGCCTATATAATACTACTGATACAATATATATAAATGATTGATAGAACTTAGAAGTCATAGTAAACACATTGTAGATAAAAACAATTTTAATTAATTACTATTACTACATAAAGTATAATTTAGATGTCAATATTAACTTATACCTCAGATATTTTAATTCAAAATTTTCTGTACTTATTATTTTCATAAGATGTGTGATTTTGTATATACATTTAATATATTTCTAAAAATTTCAGATATCATATAATTTTAATATCACAGTAATTCCATATGTTAAAAAGTCAGAGTAAATCTAAACCATAGGGATTAGATGAGATTATATATTACCTTTATAATTTGCATCTAATCATTGATTTATTATCAAGTTTTGGTTTAATTTTTATCAATGGTCAAGATTTCTTAATTGTAATTAAATAAATTGATATAAATATTTTCTATAAACATTTTAGATAATTAAGCTAATCAATAAATTACAATCAAATTTTAAATTCAATAACCATTATTCTATATAAATATATCTATTAAATTACAATTACATCAAATCAAAAAATGAAAGTAACATTCGTTTAATTTAGTTAAAACTCAAATTCGGTGCCTAATATCTAAAAGTAGAAAGACTTTGTAAATGTAAGATTTTTCATCACTAATATTCTTATAAGAAATTTATATTAAAATAAAAAAAATGTTAAAACCCCCTATAAATGATCGACCATTTGAATTACGAAAAAGTACAGGACCGCTTCACAATTTAAATGAAATATCTAATTTATTCTTTAATATTCTTATACATTTTTATGAAAAAATCAAATATGGAAGAATGTAATGAAGCGATAAAATGGTCATTATTATAAAAATAATTGAAAAAGTTCCCCACTATCCAATATCTTCATTTTTACGTTGGTTCTCAAAATATCTATTTTAAATACTTCTTAAACATTATTATTTAATAGACAACTTCATCACATTATAGTCATAAATTCATTTTTATCATCATAACTTCTACCTGATTTTACAGATTGTTAGTGTATTGTGGCAAACTGGTGACCATTTCAATTTACTATTCCTGATATGGCATCTCATATCATGTTCTATTATTGCAAGCAGTTGTTTTTCTAGGCTCCTCTATTCTTAGGAGATCTATTAGAAATGCCTGGTTTTTAAAGTGAGGAATCATCAATTTAACAGTAATAACTTTAGTCAAATTTCTAAGTTATGAGGGTAAAAAACTAATGACTATATTATTCAGAAAAATCTGAGGTGGGGCTAAGATCAAATTATTCAGTATTTCATGGCAGATCAGTAATTGCCAAATATGCAAATAAATCAATTTAAAAATTATTTTCTAAAAAAAGCGCAGATAACTTTAACGTAGTAAATTCTAGGTTATATGGGTAAAAAATAATGACCTATATTATTGAAAAATCAGGGGTGGGGTGAGATAAATCGATGTGCATTATTTCATGGCGTGAAATCATAATTTGCCAAATATGCAAATAAATAATTTAAAAATTTGTTTCTAAAATAAAGCGAATAACAACATAGTAAGCAAAATAAATAAAATAATCAAAAGGAATTACAATTAATTATTAAATGTAAGTGGGAGATGATGGCAAATAACTGATGATTCAAGCGTAGAGGGGTATTTACTACTTTCACCTTGTTGATTTCTGAGAACAGAGTGGATGTGTTGAAGACAGTTTAAAAGTTGTTGAAAATATAAATGCCATCGAACAAAATCAATTTTAAAATAACGATGATGATGATGTGAAAAGCAACTAATCAAAGGTGATTTAAATCATGCATGATATTACATAGAAATCATAATATCAATTTAAACTATAAAATCGATAGTAAGAGTTATCTGCAAAGGTATAAACTATAAAATGGATGAAAAAAGTTATCAACCAATGAATGATAATAAAAACAGCAATAAAATTCTAAATTAGTACATACTAAAAAATAATCACTAACATTATTGGGAATATCATGAGGGGAAGAGTGAGCTCCAAATATATGCGGATTTATTAAATAGCAAACCATAATAGCAAAGTAATAACTTTATCAAATAAATAAAAAGTTATCTCTATATTGAAAGCGAATAAAAATGTAGTAAATTCTAAGTTATACATGTAAAAAAAATAAAGATATACTACATTATTGGAATATCATGAGGGGGTAAGAGTGAACTAAATTATGCATTATTACATAGCATACCATAATAGCAAGTCATGCTATCAAATAAATATAGAGTTATCTATAATGAAACGAGATAAAAATGTAGTAAATTCTAAGTTATACATGTAAAAAATAATTACTACATTATTGGAATATCATGAGGGTAAGAGTGAACTAGATTATGCATTATTACATAGCAAAACCATAATAGCAAAGTATGCTATCAAATAAATAAAAAGTTATCTATAATGAAACGAATAAAAATGAGTAAATTCATAAGTTATGCATGTAAAAAATAATTACTACATTATTGGAATATCATGAGGGTAAGAGTGAGCTAAATTATGCATTATTACATAGCAAACCATAATAGTAAAGTATGCTATCAAATGAATAAAAAGTTATCTGCAAAGTATGCTATAAAATGAATAAAAAGTTATCTACAATGAAATGAATAAAAACGTAGTAAATTCTAAGTTATGCATATAAAAAATAATTACTACATTATTGGAATATCATGAGGGTAAGAGTGAGCTAAATTATGCATTATTACATAGCAAACCATAATAGCAAAGTATGCTATCAAATGAATAAAAAGTTATCTGCAAAGTATGCTATAAAATGAATAAAAAGTTATCTACAATGAAATGAATAAAAACGTAGTAAATTCTAAGTTATGCATGTAAAAAATAATTACTACATTATTGGAATATCATGAGGGTAAGAGTGAGTTAAATTATGCATTATTACATAGCAAACCATAATAGCAAAGTATGCTATAAAATGAATAAAAACTTATCTACAATGAAATGTATAAAAACAGTAAATAAAATAAAATAAATAACCCAAAGGAATTACAAGCAATTATTATATATTAGTGGGAGATGATGATGATGAATGTTGAATACTTACAGGTAATGGGGAATACGAAACCTCAAAATCAAACACATCAACAGAAAAGTCCGTTAGAAACGTAATTACGTTTAGCGCAAAAATAATTATTTTCTCAGTATATTTTTTTTATCAGTGGATAAAATCTAGAAAGATAAAAAAAATTACAAAATTTTAATAATGTACTTTACAAAAATTGCTATAAAAAATCTAATTTTCATCGCGACAGAAAAAATTTTTAGACGTACAAAAAGATAGAAAAATGGCGGAGAGAAAGAAAAAAAAAGCGTAACTGTGACATAATACGGTTTGCACGCTATTGCGGTCGAAATTGCAAACTTTTATTAATGCATAAAAAAGCGGTTTCAGTCTCAAAGGGTTAAAACAACTAGCAAAATGAGAAAGAATTGGAATGAAGCTAGTAATCTAATTATAAAAAATATCAAAAGAAAATAATTATATCTAAATTACAATGAAATGTATACGCTGGTATAAAAAATAAGTATGCAGATATATATAATATTGATAAAGTTTAGAATGCAAATATTCACTCTAACAAAATTTACAAGAATTTAACAGGATCTGAGTCTTAAATTATTTATGCAGACTAATATTTAAATACAAGTATATGATATATATATATACTTCTAATTCAAATGTAAGTAATGGGTTTTGAACCCAGATTTAGAGTCAACATGGATATGATTATAATATTGGCATCATCAAGGGCTTTGAGCATTCCTTTGGTCATCAGATCTTGAGTGATAAGGATGGCCTCAATGAGTTGGAGAGTGGAGGAGCGATTGAAGCCATATCCATTTACAGTTAATAGATTTGCTATTTTGATACAAATCACACTGATTGGATATATGGGTGTGACAGATTATGATCTGACCAACTTGAAAAGTGCTGGTTCAGTACATGAAATACTTATATTGAGATCATTTTATCTGTAATTCACATGCATGTTGTCAAGTGTATCAGTTATATTGGATAGGTCGGATGATTTTGGAGAGTGGTGAAATTGAGTTCAAATCCCCATTAATGTATGCAAAATAATTACACTATATATAGGACAATACATAAACGAAAAAGCAGCTGCTGATGGAACAAAGCATATGTGCAAAGCTTGGAAAATCAGATGTAAATTTTCTTTGTTCTCAGAAAGTATTGTACATACAAAATCAATATATACACACAAAAGTATTTATGTTAGAGATTGTTTTAAATTGTAAAGATTTATAAATTAGTTTTCCTATACATATATATATGCTTTCAGTAGATGGAGATTTTACCGAACATACTAAACTAAAGTGATTAAAATTTGTTTAATGTAAATAAAGTAACACCTGATTGGTGGTTTTGCAAATGTCATTATGTTGAAGACATAAATAATAAAGTGATAGCAAGGTTACGTGAATTCATTCTACTTGTTTTTTGATTCTCATAAATGTACCTTTAAAGTTTTCTTGCAATGATATATATTGCAGAGACTTTGATTATGTGGTGATACTGAACTGAGATCAGACCCATATAAATATCAGGCTTGCTAGGCTGAGTTTAAAGACTTTACTGGTCTGAAAAATTCACACTTGCAAACTGATAGAAACGTTTTGCATAAACACTTGAGAGTCAGTGTTTAGATCTAGTTTCTATACTCTATCCTTCACTGACGAGAGCAAATAAGCTTGAAATCAGCTGATCTGAGGGTGAGCAAATGAAAGAGGTAGTTAATTCTGACTCATTTTTTGTTTATATAAACAAATTTTACACTTGTTCAGTGGTTTTGGTAAAATGCCATCTGTTGAACATAAATAACAAGTGATAGCAAGTTATGTGAATAACTTGTTTTGTTTTTCTATAAATGTACCTTTAAAGTTTTCTTGCAAAGATATATATTGCAGAGACTTTGATTATGTGGTGATACTGAACTGAGATCAGACCCATATAAATATCACGCTTGCTAGGCTGAGTTTGAAGACTTTACCCGGTCTGAAAAATTCACACTTGCAAACTGATAGAAACATTTTGAATAAACACTTGAGAGTCAGTGTTTAGATCTAGATTTCTATACTCTATCCCTCACTGATGAGAGCAAACCAGCTTGAAATCAGCTGATCTGGGGGTGCGCAAATGAAAGAGGTAGTTAATTCTGACTCTTTTTTTATTTATGTAAACAAATTTTACACTTGTTCGGTGGTTTTGGTAAAGCGCCATCTTTTGAACATAAATAACAAGTGATAGCAAGTTACGTGAATAACTTGTTTTTGTTTTCATAAATGTACCTTTAAAGTTTTCTTGCAATGATATATGTTGCAGAGACTTTGATTATGTGGTGATACTGAACTTGAGATCAGACCCATATAAATATCTGGCTTGCTAGGCTGAGTTTGAAGACTTTTGAAGTCTGAAAAATTCATTCTTGCAAACTGATAGAAACGTTTTGCATAAACACTTGAGAGTCAGTGTTTAGATCTAGTTTCTATACTCTATCCCTCACTGAGGAGAGCAAACCAGCTTGAAATCAGCTGATCTGAAGGTGAGCAAATGAAAGAGGTAGTTAATTCTGACTCTTTTTTTGTTTATGTAAACAGATTTTACACTTGTTTGGTGGTTTTGGTAAAACGCCATCTGTTGAACATAAATAACAAGTGAAATAACAAGTTACGTGAATAACTTGTTTTTGTTTTTCATAAATGCGGCCTTTAAAGTTTTCTTGCAATGATATATTTTGCAGAGACTTTGAAGTTATGTGGTGATACTGAACTGAGATCAGACCCATATAAATATCTAGCTTGCTAGGCTGAGTTTGAAGACTTTACCGGTCTGAAAAATTCACACTTGCAAACTGATAGAAACGTTTTGCATAAACACTTGAGAGTCAGTGTTTAGATCTAGTTTCTATACTCTATCCCTCACTGATGAGAGCAAACCAACTTGAAATCAGCTGATCTGGGGGTGAGCAAATGAAAGAGGTAGTTAATTCTGACTCTTTTTTCATTTATGTAAACAAATTTTACACTTGTTTGGTGGTTTTGGTAAAACACCATCTGTTGATCATAAATAACAAGTGATAGCAAGTTACGTGAATAACTTGTTTTTGTTTTTCATATATATATAATTATCAGTATAATAAACTCATGTTTATTTATATTCAGAGTGGATTCAATCCATAGAAGAATCTCATAAATAATAAGAAAGCTTACACGTAAGTGATTAGATGTCAATATTGTAATGAAAAGAACTGTAATATTAGTTTACTAAATTGTTATGATGATAACATTTCATTACATACACATATTATATATGTAGATTAACTTTTTAGAGAGAAGTTGTAAGTAAAATAATGAAGAGGTATTCTTTAAAGTAGAAAAATCAAGTTAAATCAGATCCTAGTTAAATGCTAAGAATAAACAATGGTCGAATTAGTAGTACCTTTAAATGTCGAAGAAAGGAAAGTGAGTAATTCTTTTAGATAAATGGCAACGTCTATAAAAATAACTTAAATTAAGTGAAAAGGATAAGATTATAATAATTTGCCTGTTTGAAGCATAAGGAAATAATCACCTGAGTGGATGTGCAGTAATATTATTTAATCATTGTTGGAATTGAAAGCAATGATCTGCCCCAGTACTAAGCGATCGAGAAAAAATTCAGTTGATTTTAGGAGATCCATCTGTAAGATGGATATATATTTCAAGCAGAATGTTTTCTTTCACCACAGTGACTTCATGTGCTGGAGAACTGACTCCAAAGGAAATGACAAGGTCAATGAGCACTCTTATAAAGGTCGTCAACAGATCATTAGTATTGTTTATTATGCTTTATTAGGCCCTTTTGAGTGTAATAATTGTATCATATGTAAACAGCTAAAGGTTTCAGGGATCCTACTAAATAAATGTTAATTTTTATTAAAAGTAACTTCATTAGACATATCTTTTAACACACTCATGGGAGTATATCTCATATAAGTTGAAGCAGTCAATCATAGCTTCTCTAAGATTGAGCTTCCAATGTTTCCATCCACTAACCTGTACTTCAAACCCTATATCCCATCCCGTCCTTTTGTCGAGTATATATATCTTACGTATACATTTGAGATGTGCACCTAAGTTATAAAATTTTAACGTTTCCAATAACATTTTTAAAATTATTAATCAAATTCAATTTATAAATTACTCAGTTCTTTTTAATAAAGAACACAGGTGTGGCTCAAATATATATATAGGAGCAAAATACTAACAAAATATTGATTTTTTAAAAATATTTTATTATATGTCATTTATACAACTTTTTCTTTTTGAAGTACTTTTTTTTTTCTATTAAACTGTATTTTATAAAATCCAATATAGAAGATGTAACTGTTAATTTGTCCAAAAATAATTAAAGGGTTGGAACACTGTTGTTTAATCTGGAGAAGGTATTTTTAATTAAAGTTTTTACTTAAAAATAAAATGGGATTCAGATTAAAGATTTTCTTTTGTTATAAACATTTTGTCAAATCAATTTCTAATCTGGAAATAGATTAGAATATATCTCTGCAATCTATCTTACAGTTGCATCTTTTAAAAACAATCGATAAAGAAAAAGTAAGAATTTTAATATCAGAGATTAGATTGTGAGCTAAAACTAAGTAATTAAAAGCATTCCAGAAATACTTGAGCAGTGTATAAAATGGACAGAATTCAAATCATTACAAGAGATTAGTAACTATATTAGAGACAGTGGGGATGTTAACATACCACACAGCCTGTGAAACTTTAAAAAGATGTAGTAAGTCCATTAACATACTAACCCTGTTGAATCATCATCTACATATACCATAATATGACTCCCATAGAATGAAGTAAAAGCCTGACTGTAGAAGTGTGGAATGCTGAATGAAAGCTTAATGTTATTTAAGAACCAATTGTATACATACTTGAGCAGACTTTAAAATATGGACTCTAAAAAAATAGTGCAAGGTAAATTTTCAAGCCGTATGTAAAACTAGTCTAACTAATCTCAAACTCCCTATTATCAAGACTTCTTCCTCATAATGCATGACTTAATATTTTTATTTCTAATAACAATATGTAAGTAGCTCTTAAATAATTTCATAAAAATCTAATTTTCTCTCATCGTGCTCTCAAAGTTCTTCAATTTTGGTCTGAGGTCATTTATTTATAGTTATTTATTACTTGATTTCCTATAATATGTTCAATTATTAAATGCCAATCTCAATCTGACGAATTTAATTTCTAAAATCTTTTCTTTTCTTTTTAAGTAAACCTTTACAAATGAATCAAGGCTATTAAACGTTCCTAAAAATATAATCGTATTGTTAATTAATATTATCTCCAGGTGTTTTATGAGTCATTTATTTTGTTTATGTTTTAAATTGCAAAAATTTTGTTGTTTAACTCTGGATTTTCTTACCCGGAGTGAATCCAAAACTCAAGCTAATTAACACTCTTAATTGTTTTAAAATATTAATTATTCAGTTCTGAAAGGGTGACTTAATTGTTTTAAAATATTATTTATTCAATTCCTGAAAGGGTTACTTACTTGTTTTCTATATATAACCTGCTAGTTTTTATTTATTGTTCCATATATTAAAATCATCAATACAGTATTTAAAATATAAAATCAAATATGGTGGGATAAATAGCAGAAGAAGGAAGGGTCAAATCTTAATGTATATTTTATTAAATGAAATCTTCTTATATATATATTATAGCGGCATAGGTATTATTTGTCTAAATTATGGCATTCAAATAAGGGTCATTCATTTTAAAGCAGTAAAACTTACTCAATGTCATTAGTGACATTTATCATTATTGCACTATTGACATTTGGCCCATTTTTATATATATATATATATTACATGCTTTCTAATCTGGGGTTATGCAATAAGTTTTATGTCCCATAGATTTATTTCTCAAGCCTTGTTCTGAGGATAGTTGACCTTCCCAGAACCATTTACTTCATATAAAAGGGCCCTCTGTGGTGGTGATTTCCATAAGTCTGGCATATGCTATGCCTATCCACTTTCTATGTGGGTTTGGGCCTGCACATCGTCATGTCCATGGTATGCCTATCCACTGCTTCTTCGGCCCAGAAGCACAGCCTTCTTGTTATTTCATAGTTATTATGTCAGCAATCGCAAATTTCTTTGTATTATTATTTCTTTTGCTTCATGACCAAGTTTTAATGCACTAATATTAAAATTGTGCTCTGCTCAAAATATATATAAATGCCCACCATTACTAGTTTTATTAATTAAATTTATTTCAATCTCATACAATCCCATCTGCCATAATTTATTTCTGTATTTAAGAGTATCTATATGCCTTGGGGAAAAATAAAGCATTATTCTTACCAGCTTAATTGAAAGAAGTTTCATTAAGTATTTTGTCATATATAATCAAAATGTGTGTTTTACATATGTATTTTACTTATTTCGCTTAGACCGTAATGGCGTGAAAACAGTTTTCTTGCTACATATATAATGAATTTAAAACTCTCCTTAAATCATAAGTTAGTCACCATGTTTCAGAACCGATAGCAGTTTTATGCAAATTCTTTTCTAATAATCGATTGGCATCTAAATATTGGACCACCATGATGCAGGCTTATTTATAATATATTTTTACCTAATAAAGAGTACAAAGGAGAAATAATAGTGTGAATGACACTGTAATCATCTACCACTTGCTCATTCATGCACATACTAATGTATACAATTAAGTCATAATGTATAATAATTTGTCATTATATTAAACTATATTTTTATTGTCTAACTTATCTGAGTAGTTTGAATTCCTTTTTTTTTCCACTTCCAAAAGTACAGCCATGCTTATAAATATATTTTAGTTTAGTCATAGTTAATAGATGTCTCATTGTCTTTTCCACTTTGCTAGTGGTCTGGATTAAAATTAATTTTCATGTGCCATCACTATTATGTTATTCATTAAGTGTTTGATCTGGGGCCAGGGAGAGTGGGTTCGATTCAGGCTCAGTCCCTGACCTAAATCTCTAGGTATGACTGGTTTGAAATAATTTTTGTGAGTTCCAGCTCATGTTAGATGGATAATCATGTTTTGACCGTACAATATATATTGCACACATGGAAGTGCATTCTCAAACAGCTAGAAATAGCATAAATTAAACAAATTCCAATAATGGCATTCCATAATAATGTTAAGGAATTTGATGATAACAGTTCAGCAAATTGGTGTTTGTAAGTGGAGCACATAGAGAAATATATAGTTGGCTATAGCACTATGTAAATTTAGCAAACACTGAATTTAGTGTTGAATTGAATGACATGATCAATGATCAGTGACTATGGTGGATGGTTAAGTCAAGCTTTCAAAGTGAAGCAGTCTTGACATGTAAGCATTAAGTGGATTAATATATAGCACAAGAGTTACTCATAAAAGACTTCACAAAATTTTCAAAATAAAAATGGTAGGTAAATAAAGCTGACATTCAGATCATACTCTGCTGGGAAGTTCTAAAGTCTTTTGTATGCTATTATTGCAGTAAGAAGGGACAAATAACGAAGGCCTGGAGAAAAACAGTCATTTATAATATGTTTGTCGCACAAAAATGAAAAGTAAGAAAATGAGAATTACTTGTGGAGAGGAGGAATCGAGAATATAATTGAAGTAATGTAGATCAGCGTTTCCCAACCTTGAAGGCTCACTTACTCACTTGGTAGTATATCATGCTAAATTGTACCACTTCGTAAAAATGATTGTATTTTGTGAAATTTGTTACTGCTAGTGTGTTATTTTATTTGCATTATACATATTATAGGGTGACCATGTATTCACATCACATAATGAGACAAATTACATTGTAACATGCCTAAACGTCATGCTTGATTATAAACTCACTGAAATTATAAACTCACTGTAACATATATGTATATGTTTGTTCAAAGTATCATGTTTATCTACTATTTTGTCATATTCCATTTACTAATAAATGGTTTTAATAAAAACACAAAATTATAAAAACCTAATTAATATATTTTTTTTATCATAATCAAATGTTTTTATAAAATAAATTTAATGAGATCCTTGTGCTTGTTTCAAAGAACATAATTTTTTGAAATTTGGTTCAGAAGATGCAAGATATACCCTTAAGTCTACAGCTGCATTCAATCTGTTTCAATACTTTTTTTAAAAAAATATATGAAGAAAAAGCTCTTTCTACTAATTCCATAATAGTAAATGGTAATAATAATTTAAGAGCTTTTTCAGAAAAACTGTTCATATTCTTTAATGTTTAACCAAAGGGTTAGATTGTGTCGATAATTCTATTAAATTTTCTTTTTATTGATAGTGATGTAGCTTTTTCAAAATTTTCTTCATAGAAGGGGCTTTGAAATCCACTTATCATATGGCTTTCGGTTTTGGAAAATATTCCATGAAAGACAATTTTAATCCTGTTAAATGTGCTATTATATTTTCTGTATATCTTGAGACAGACTAACCTTATTTTCAAACAAAAAAAATATGTAGAGTTTCGAATTTTTCCCAGTTGATTGTTTTCAATACACTGTTTCCAAAAATCTAATTTTAATCATACTTAATTTTATCATTAACATTAAAGATCAAGTCATCGAGTTATTCTGAAGTGTCAAATTTAAGTTCATTTTAATGCAAAAAATATCAGCGCATTCGAAGCCAATCAAAATCATGTCACCTCCGAAGAGATCAAAAGGATTGTCTTAAAAAAACCTGTGCTTCTTGTCTAAGTTCGAACAAGCAGGTTATATAGGGGTCAATAAAATTTAATAAACAAAGACGATAATATCACAAACAATAACCTGGTCACTTGTAAGTCATGTGGTGAAGTGAATGAGAGTGCAGCACTATCACAAAAGTGGTGGCGACATCTCAAGTTACTGGTGGCTAATGGCTAAATTAAAAGTTCACTCCAAAAAAAAAAAACTTTATCAATTGCTGGATTTTCGATATCATCGACTGCGTACATATTAACAATCCTTTACAATATTATTCATTAAAATGATTTTTATGAATTATAGGAAAACGTTTCTATGATATTTTTATGATTTAAATTTTCTTATTTCCACCATTATTGATTATTTTCCGTGGACCACCAACCAGCAACTGCTATATTCACCAGTGGCACGCCGTACTACAGGTTGGGAAACACTGATGTAGATAATAACCACATTTGTTTAAATGAATGAATTCTTGGGCAAAAATCATTATAGAAATTGACACCAACACAGGGTTGTCCTTAATTTTACTAAATGATCTCGACAAAATTAATAAAGAAGGTGATAAAGAGCTACTACTATAGAAAAGGCGAAGTTATAGCTATGGATATAAATGGAAATAGAATTGATATGGTAACTGTTAAAACTGAAGGCCTAAATAAAATTAGTGCTGTTGTATATCATGAAAAGAGTCATTATTTCAATTATAGGAAGTTGTTTCTGGCTGCTAAGAATTTGAGTAAAGGTAAAGAATACAGACAATTTGGCCATCTATTGCAAATGGTGAGGAGGAGTTTGGGCCAGTAAAAAAGAGATGGCAACAGCAAAAGTTCAAATAGCTAGATTATACAGACTGCCAATTGTAAAGATTGTCAAACTATTGGTAAGGATGACCCTTACGAGCAAGCAGAGTCTTGAATTAAAGCCCATTAGCCTTGAAAGAGACTATAAATCATGCTGGCTCATTTATTAGAAATATATTACTGATTCTGATAGACTTCTACTCAAAAGGCAAAGCATAAAACTTAAGAGTATGAGTGCAAAAAACACCATGAAAGCTTTAAGTAAAATTTCACATATGCAAGGCTACCTTGGAATAATTGTTTTAGATAATGAAACTAGTTTCATGTCTGATTTGTTTAAAGTCTTTTAAAACTAAAAGAATTTGCCATGTACTAACATGCCCCTATCACTCAGAGCCTAATGACCTGGCAGAGAAAGCAGTATAGCATTTGAAACAAGTTTTAAAGAAACTTCCATGTATATCAACTAAAAAGACACTAGATGAGTCCCGAATCCACTTATTTGTCCTAATGACAGCACAGTGATGCAAGTGGTGATGATGTGTGGATACACAACATGTTAAATAAAACATGGTTTTCGGAAGTAATAATCAATATTTTTCAAGACAATTAAGAAAACTACAAACTTCAAATAGTTGAAGAATGAGAAGATACTGAAATCATTTGAGAGTATGCTAATCAGAGTTATTAAAGGTACCAAGTGGTAGTGTTAATTCAAAATTAAATGATATTATTTCATTAAAAGAAGGAAGTACTAATACAGATCAAGAGCTATCAGACTTAATTTTAAATAATGAGAATCACTTATCTGAGAAAAATGATTCATTAAATGAATCAGGTTTTGCTGGAAGTAGATTTATCGC
>JAQFVV010005303.1:12500-15984 GCA_028023455.1 Epiperipatus broadwayi | reverse complement strand
ATTGAGATTGTTATTCATATTGGTATTGTTTAAGTTTGGACTGTTGTCATGTGTTTACACACACACACATATATATAATGCTACTCAGAGTGGCAATGATGTTGTGAGTTGGCCAAAGCTATTATTTATCTTTATATATTGCTTATTTTGAATATTAGAAAGTTTATTCCAGTGTTTTATTTAATATATAAAAATTTATTCACAGAACTAATGTTTAAAAATATTACTACTATACATCACAGATCAGATTCTCAAAGAATCATGTAAACAAACTCACAAATACACTCTTATCTTTGTATCAATGCTAATCTATTTGTCAGATAATAGAATGTCAGCTTTAATGTATATACTGGCTTATTAAAACTAATAGAATTATATATACACACATTCAAACACAAGATATACAACAATTCACATATAAAAAATGAACAATTAACAAACTGCTTTAAGTACAAAAAAAAGTTGGATTTGAAGAGAAAATTAGGCAAATTACACATTGAAACCTAAATAATACAAATGTAATGGCAAAAAGTATAACAAAGTAAATTATCATACACTAGCAAATCTTTAAATTAAAGAAAAGACCCAGTAAGAACTTATCATCATCAACCATTTTCAATCCACTGCAGGATGAAGGTCTCTCCAAGTTCAACCCATCTTCTCAGATCTATAGCTTCTCTTCTCTACATCACCCCTGCACACTTTCTTATTTTATTCATCCATCACATGTAGTCTCTTTCTGGGTCTTTTACAATCTCTTGGAATCCAGTTTAAGATTTCAATTGTCCGTCGATTATCTTCTAGATAATCTTATTTTGGACTCATGGGAATTTATCATGGAAAGCATTATTACTATAAAAGAGTGAAACAAGACACTATCATAATTCCGTATTTTTACTCTTGCATCTTTTAGTAGAATTAGAGACTTTAATGGTTGGTTACAAATTGGTAGCTACTTTTGCATCATACTAAACTTTTACTCTAATGCTTTTTTCTCACAAGAAAGTATGTTTCTTTTTTATGAAATAAAAATGACAATATTAAAGACAAACATGTAAATGTATGCAAATCAAAATTAAGTTTGGTAATGGCAAAGGCCGAGATTATCAATCAAAATATTGTTACATAACTTTATTAATATTTGCTTATTTTATAGGCATAACTTTGTTATTCTGAACAATATACAGATTAGAAAACTTAATTGTCAATGCCTTTGAAATACTTAATATTTTTTCATTCTCTACTTTATTTCATATTTGATTTAATTTAATGATAATGATTTGTTATCTAATGCAACTTTATCTTCAGCACTATCTCAATCCTGAAAGTTAATCAGATCAACTTTAATATCTATTAGTATTAAAATCAACAAAATACATTTTGGCAATGTAAACACTTCAGACATACTTTTTTTAAATGTCTGAACTGAATGTCAATGGCCAATAGGATGACACTTGGATAATGTCAAGTGATAGTTCACTTAAAGATTTCTTGTTTAAGCATAGTGTGCAATTTTGTCACTATTTAATGCTAGAAAAACAAAATGTGATCAGGGAAATTAGAAGGTTTTATCTATTTTCAGAACATTTGCAATGTAAAGTCTCATATTAGTCAATAAGAATATGAAGCATGTGATTTATTGAATGTTATTTTATTTATATTACCATTCGATGTGTTCATTATTTTTTGTAATATTGTGGTGCATCTTTATAAACACTAATTTGACTTTGTGACAAGTGCATCTTGGGAAAATCCTTGATATCTTATATGCTTCCAATATAACCTCACTGATAAAGTAGCATAAGAGCTGCATAACAACTTGGAGACTAAAAATCACATTAAACTAATGCCATATTACTAAATTAAGTCCTCATTCAAATGCACATATAGTATAAAAAATATCATGTTTGAGAAAGAAAAGTGCATGTGGAATGTTTTAGATAGTAAAATAATTGTCTAAATAGAATGCACTTAAAAATAATGTATCTATAAGTTACAATCAAAGAAAATAACAAATTTATGTGTTAGACAAGGTCTAGTGTCCGAATATTCTAGCTCTCCACTGACGTGAGCCATAAGCTCGAAACCAATTGGTCTGGAGATGAGAGTGTTCTGGATAGAGATTTTAAATATTTTCATCACTAGCTTGTTTGAGCTATTGGTACGCCCTCTGTGTGCATTTTTGTAACTACAAGCTTATTAAAAGTAACGTTATATACGACTTGCTTTTTTAATTATTATAGGAAAACAATGATAATACAAATTTGAGGGTTGTAGTGATATTACAGTTTAAACGTTCCTGAAAATATTGTATAAACATATATACACTAAATATAAAAAAGTAAATAAACAAGCAGCATTAACCTTCCATAGGGAAAACATTTTCTAAAACTATCCCCCCTTTCTCCCACAGAGAAGAAAAGATACTAATGACGAGGCTAATCAATTAATTAACGGAGAATGTTTTTTTAATAGTTTTCCTTCTTTTCTTTTAATCTCTAACCTATGAGTAGTGAATACCTTACCAATAATAGGATGTAATTATAAATTTATTTAAACGCACATTGATTACGTAAGTAATATTCATTAAGGCTGTAGCCTCAAGCACATGCGTATAAAAATGCGATAGTAGGGACCTCTACAGGTCTTTTGTCACTCCGATTCAAAATGTGGTAGATGAATGCATGAGCCGTTGAAACATAATCATTTTATACTTAGTTCATAAATAAAATAATCTTACCAAAAACATAATAATACATTAAAGCTTGTCTGACTACAGACAGCTAAAAAATTTTAGATGCAAAGTAATAATCCCAAATACATATATCATCGTAATGATGTATTTTAAAAGCAATAAAAACTGAAAGGAAAAGGGCAGTCGTATGTCAGCATAGACAAAGATAGTAATCTAGTTTTTAAAAAGGTATGGATATAGATAGCAAATGTTATGGCTATTATATATATTTTTTAATTTTAAAATAATTAATACGTTATAATTAGTAGTAGATTAATTAATTATATAATCGTTCTTCGTAAATGTCAAATTAAAGAAAGTTTAGTATGTCATTAATTCTATAATAAATTTTCTTTCTAAAGCTTATTATAACTTTAATGTGATATTATTTTCGTCTGTGCTTCCAGATATGCCATCAGTAATAATCCCTCCCATTCTAGGTCAAGAAAACAAGATATCAGTCTAATTCAAGACCTAAATCATTCTTAAAGCTTTAGTATCTTAAGCATGCATCAACATCGTGGAGAATTTTGATTAACTTCACCGGCTAATGCAGCATATCTATGAGCTAATAAAATGCCCGTTTTGAAGCGGAATATGTGTTTTCTTTAATTGAAAGATTTCGCCAGGTGAGGCTAGATAATAAAACATAGACTCCTCTTCCAAGTGGAAAAATAATAAATTTAAAAAAAAAAAAGACTTTTTCTTTTAAAATTAATTAAACACATTTCTTTTTTAATTAAAATTTTT